>LPNX010716472.1:293060-337402 GCA_001517045.1 Pseudotsuga menziesii
TTCGTAGTCCATCTCGAATCTCAAATAAAAATCAATGAAAATAAAAAATAAAAAATAAAATCGACAGTCTTAAAAATTAAGAAAAAAACAAATCTATATTTTTAGGAACATAAAAAAATCATTTGTCACAGAATTAGGTAACTTCTATCATAATCAATATCCATAAAAAATAACTGTTTTGTTTGTTGAGAACCGGTTTAATCAATTATAGCACTTCCTTTCATGTAGCAAAAGCGAACCAGTTTAATGAGTACCGTAAATCTACGTGCAACCACCTGACACGATCAAGGACTGACAAATCCTTTGGTCGTCTATAAAATCATATTATGTACATTTCATAGATGGTATCTATAGATGAGCGTTGAAATTTATATACACCATGACAGACAATTTGGAAAATTATTCTAAACATTATCTATTAAATCAGATTCTGTACATTTCATACATGGTATCTGTTGATGAGCGTTGAAATTTTTATAAATCATCACAGACAATGTGGAAGATTATTCTAAACATTTACTATTAAATCAGATTCTGTACATTTCATACATGGTATCTGTTCATGAGCGTTGAAATTTTTATAAATCATCACAGACAATGTGGAAGATTATTCTAAACATTTACATTACATACAAGGAAGGACACTCATGTAACATATATGATTAAAAAGTGACCGACTAAGCAGACAAGAAGTTTCTACACAATGTCCAGAGCAGAAATTGCACATGAAATTGAATAGAAAATCCTGAAAATACTGAACTAACAAACACGCCCTACAAGGTCAACAATTTAGGGATCACGAATACCACATCAACTCTTATAGTCATATATTTTACATAATCTCAGTGACACTTGATAGTTACTCAAAACATTTACTTATCTTATTACATATGTCTACAAACAAGATCTATTCAACAAAGAAAATAATAGCACTCACTATAGGAGTCATGCTCAATATGCTTCTCCACAAGATGTCTTCCATTTCCACAGCCATAAATTCTACTTCATGCTCTCCTTTACAACTTGCAAACATGAACCATGTGCACTTTTATACATGTATTATGGTACAACCTTTTTTACAACAACTAATAATTACCTTGTCAATAGTTTCTGACATGCATTTCATGCAACTTTGATATCATTATATGATCATTTTTTTAAATGTATACAACACCAACAAACCAAGATCCCCACTTTTCATTGTAACCACATTTTCCTCGCTCTACTAAATCCCATGCATTATTTGAAACAAAAATTACCATAAACACCACCAACACTCTTTCTTTTTCCTTCACATAGCTATAACAATGTAATTATTCACATAAACTTCCATATGCAAAGACATAACCTACCAACACAATCCAAAAACCTCCTCCCAAATAACAGTGGTTAGACATATGTTGTAACTAATACATGTAAAAGAAATAAAATTAAAAACCTTGATACATGGAAACTTCCTTATAAAAAAAATAATAATTCAATACAACTTTTGTATCTAAAGGAAATCATTACATGGAGTATATGGTAATATAAAAACAGCATAAAAATGCATTTGTGAGGATAAAGGTTAAAGGTTTTACTACATAGGGGAGTTTTTACCACTAAAACACCATAAAAATGCATCTTTCGAGATAAAGGTTTTACTGCATATAAGAGCTTTTACCACTATAACCCCCTTAATGTTGTTCTAGTAGTGGCTCTCATATTTCAATCATTTATGTCTATTTTATGCATTGTTTATTTCTACAAAAGTTTTATGGTGTGTCAAGCAACCCATAAGTAATTAAATACTAGAAACAACGTAATAATTTAATTGTAAAATCAGTATTTATAAAATCATTCCTGTTAGATAAAACCTCCATGGTCAATATACATCTTTGTATCTTCATGTTATTAAATGAAGACATCTATAACTTAGAAATATATTATATAGTTGCAGATAACAAGTCAATAACAAATAAATTTATTGTGAATAGATAAAGTTTGCAGGAAGAATCTTACCATGGGGACATAGTGGTATGGGTGGAAAAACCGAAAAGTAATGAATGACCATTGTTTACTATTTTCTTCCCTCATGAATGCTTTCCAATCCCGAAATTATAGCTTGGACATGTTTGTAAATGATTGGATCTTCCGTTATTATAATTCAATTTCAATTTGACAAATATAAGTACATTTCTATTTTTTTAAGTTAACTTTCAAATCAACCTAATTTTTATTTTTAGGTTGATAGCTATATATATTTTAGAATTTTGGAGTGGATTAATGAAAACGAGACAATGTATTTTCTAATTAATTCTATGGATATAATGCAAAATTTATAATTAATAATTTAAAAAAATAAAAGATAGCTTATTTAACTTCAACAAATTTCAATTTTAATTATTGGATTATTAGATACAACTATGAGCTTAACTCTATTGATGTTACAACTATTAGTTTAAATTCAACTCCAATTAACTTTTAAATTAACTATTAGTTACAACTATTAGCTTAAATCCAATGATTTTACAATTATTAGCAAACTTATACTCTAATTACGGTTATATTGAATAACTATTACCTTAACTATTAGATACAACTAATGATTCTACAACTATTAGCTCAACTTCAAGTCTAATAGTGGTTATATTGGATAACTATTAGATAAATATTATTATTAACTCCAATAACTTGATATAACTATTAAATTAAATTTAGATCAAATAGGAAATAAAAACTATTAGATGAACTTGCAGTGAAACCATGCAAATATGAATAGAATGGTGTGAAGGTTCTCAAAAGTCTTTGTTGTCTTTGTTTCAATCAATATTCGATCAACGAATGAGTCCAAATTTTCCATTATACTATATACTAGCACACCCACATAATTTGTGGTTGGATCACATGGATAGTGATCAAATGGTTAAGAGATACTTATGAAATGGAAGACACGTTGGGAAATCTTTTTACTATTCATATTCTTCTACATAAACGGGTTCAATGTGAGTTATCCATGCCTAGCTAAGTGACACATTCTTTCTGTTATCCATTTATCAACTATCAGTTATTTTTAGTCGATAGACTTTTTTATTTGAGATTCGTGGTGGACTATGACCGATGTTTTTTCATCTATGGAGAAGGATGAGACAAGTGTACTATCAAGATTGATTCTATGACAATCATTCAAAATTAAAAATAAACAATATAAAAAAATAAGCGGTAGCTAAGAGATGAATAGATAAATGGATCACTAGTAGCAATGCAGGGATAACTCATAGGTGATCAATGGATAACCAACAATTCATGGCATATAACTAGAAGAATGTGAGATAAAAAAAGAAAAAGAATATAAAAAATAATTGATACGTTATAAAATGGATAACAAAAAAATGTCGGTGATAACGTGTAGCTAGGCATGGATAACTCACACTTTAACTAGAAGAATACGAGAAATAAAAAAGTAGTTTCCATTCCATAACTATCTCTCAACCATTTGATCCCTATCGACCTCGTCTAGCCACAAACTATGTGGGTGTGCTAGTTTATATTCTTTTTTTTTTATCTCACATTCTTCTAGCTATCTTCCATGAACTATTGGTTATGATCCATTCATCAACTATGAGTCATCCATGTATTTCTATCAGTTATCCATTGATAAGTTATATATATATATATATATATATATATATATATATATGTGGGTGTGCTAGTTTATATTCTTTTTTTTTATCTCACATTCTTCTAGCTATCTTCCATGAACTATTGGTTATGATCCATTCATCAACTATGAGTCATCCATGTATTTCTATCAGTTATCCATTGATAAGTTATATATATATATATATATATATATATATATATATATATATTTGTATAATTATTTATTTGAATTTTGAACTATTGCCATAAAATTAATCTGGACGGTCCACTTATCTCATCCTCATTTGTAGATGAAAAGGCATAGTTCGTAGTCCACCTCAAATCTCAAATAAAAATAGGTGCAAGGTAACTTAAAAGTTGCGCAAGAAAGATAGAAAAGTCAAGCAGATCTTAAACGAACTCAAAAAGGTTTCCAAGTGGGTGAACATGTCTTTATAACGGTAAGGCCTAAAAAGAGTTCTTTGAAATTAGGAAGTTGTGCTAAGTTGGCACCCTGATATTGTGGGCCTTTTGAGATACTGTCCAGAATGGGACAGGTGGCATATCAACTGGATTTACCGCCGAATTTGAAGGTTCATATTGTTTTTCATATCTCTGTATTAAAAAAATATTTACATGATGCTACTCATGTTATAAATTGAAATCACATGCAGGTGGAACCTGAAGGAGATTTTCTAGAGGAACCGAATTGTATGCTCGAAAGGAGGGAGATCTTGCTTCGAAATCGCACCATTGGGCAGCTGAAGGTGCATTGGAAGCACCTTAGTCTAGAAGAAGCCACCTGGGAACTGGAGAGTCATATGCGGGCAGCATATCCACTTCTGTTACAAGGAAACTCTTAGGAAGATGAATAAATAATATCGAGGATGATGCTATAATTAAGGGGGGGTGTATGTCACATACCCCAAATTTGCAAAAACATTTTATCTTTTAGCAGACATTATGTTATAATTTTATTATAAAGTTTGTAATTAATGACCAAGTGGGGTCAAGGATAATTACATGTAATTGTTGAATATTTTATTAATTAATAAATGAAAGATGAGACAATAGCTTAAGGATGCTGTTAAATGAGTGTTTTATTTGCCACTTGGTGGAATAGGCTGTGTTGAGAGCATATTGACACTTGGCAGCATCCTCAAACTACTTTTAGCTGTTGCAGGTGGCAACTTCCCTATTTTTATGGTCATGTTTCCCAAGAAAGTGGAACAAGAGCAGGTGGCTCATTAAGTGAAAAATGACCCAAAAGACCTAGGCATGCTAATAAAAATTCCCATTGAATTCAGCTGAGGGTGCTCATTCTTTACTTGTGAAAGTTCAGAGGGAAATTAGTGCACATGAAATTCAATGGAGGGGACTAGCATAAGTTTTAAGTGAAAAGTGTTGAAGTTCTGAAATAGTGCAGCTGATTTAAGCTGAGTTCATACTACTACAAGCAAAAATATTACTTCTCATTACTCAGTGGAGTTGCAGAGGTTCCTAAACTAGTTCTCTCACCCAGTGCTTTCAACCAGGTGGACCAGTAGATAGGCTCATGCATCCTAAGATTTGCAATTCAGCTATATTCAGCAGTTGATTGGCAGGAATAGCCTCCTTAAGTTATTGTCTCCTCTGCTACATTTCCAAGTTCTACATGTTCTTTCTATTTTCTCTAAGCATACTTAGGAACAAGAAGGAATGAATTTAGGAAATAATATGGTTATGTGTCTCCTTCATCTGTTTTTAGAATTAATTGAAGGAATTATTTTACTATGGAAAGATAGATGAATTCTAAATGAATGATTAGGGTAATTTCAAATTTACTGATTGGTAAAATACCTAAATGTATTTTTCCACACCTTCAAGAAGGTAGTACTCTAGTACAATAGGTTAGATTAAATTCTGATGGATAAATCAAATGATGTATGCAAGAATTTGTTTATTTACTTTCAACAGATTTTTATAGGATTAATCAGAAGAAAGATTCTCTATTTCAGAAGTTTCCCTAGTTATGATACTTTTACTTTAAACATAAACAAAACTATCTTCAAGAAAAATATTTTTAAAACTAGTACACAGTCTGTGTAAGAGTGCTCCTTTAATACAGTAATAATTATTAATTATAAGTTTAATACATTATAAGTATAGGTATAGTTATTAAATATTATAGGAAACCTGAAAACAATAAAATGAAATATAGTAATCACTTAGGATTTAGTCTAAACATCTAAGTAATTTTTATTTATAATTACAATAATAATCAAGTAATAAACGCATTATGTTAATCAATAATAATGCAGAGTTTTTAAATAAAATACAAACACAAACCGTAACTCTAGGGAGAACTGTCAGCTAGAATCCTTTTACCTTCTCTTTCCAGATTAGGGATTTTACAGTTTTTACCCTTCTTATCTTACTTTAATCCCTTTATTTATTTTTAATTATAATATTCATATTATAAAATCATAGGATTAAAGTTGAATTTCACATAAATAGTATTAAAATTGTTTATCAATTATAAACTAAGACAGCTTAAGAAAAGACATTTTAAAATTTTCTCAATCCAATTTACATAGTAAAATTCAGGTTGAATTAACAAACCCTTCTTTTTATTTATTTCCTAAATTAATTCTTTTATTGACAGAGAAGAACTCAAACATCATTTTAAAACCAATATCCTAAACATTTCCCTTTTTTTATTAAAAATCGACAGTATGGACTTAAACAACAACAAAAATTTCTTCCTTATTCTTTTAATAATCCATTCATCAAACGCAAGTAATTGTAACAGTAAAGTAATTTCTATTAATTTAAAACTTAAACAAAATTGAAATTTATCCAATACAGGAAAACCCCACAGTCTGGCATCAATTTCTTTAAACCACAGTTCATTACCGATTATATGATATCTAACACAGTAAGCTTTAGAGCTTAATTAGAATGTAAACGGTTTCTAAACCTAAATAAAAACATAATTAAAATTCTAGAGAAGTCATGACCTTAAATCGTGTCCAAATTAAATCCCTGTAAATCAAGTTACAGCGGACAAGGCTTCACAATGTTTTCATCAAAACATTCCAGTCACAGCCAATGGCCTTTCCAAGCAAACAAAATACATTATAGCCACAACTAGGAGTCGCATTTCGGAGGAACAATATCAACCAAAACCCCATACACCCATCACAGAAGGAACCTTAGGCAAGAACGAGGATTACCTAGTTGTACGCTAAACATGGAGTCCTTTCGTGGAAACCTCTATTAATGCAATGAGAAAGTACATAAAAATTACCTCTGATTGCTGAACACCTTTCAAGACCTAAGGCTAGGTTCCTCTTCTCTTGATTCCTTCGCAATCCCACTTCCAACCAAGTAGACTTCCAAATGTGCTTGAGGTAGAGGTAAAATATGATGACTGGCTCAAACACTTATGGAATGGATGCTAATAGATATGGGTCAGTGAGGAATGAGGAAATGAGTGAATCAATTTTTCAATAAGATTTCTACATCATGACAATATGAATGGGTTTCACCCTTGCTTATCCCATCTCATCTATTTTTATGAGTGATTGATATAGTTGTGGATGGTCAACAAACAGTTTGGAGAGTTAAACCAAGATCAAACTATCTGAAACTAATGTCACTTTTCATTTTTTTTAATTTTATTTTATTTTTTCTAATTGTGTGAGCCCCACGTGCCTTTCTCAACAGAAACTCATGTTGAATGTTCCTTGATAGGTCGAGGGGCATGTTTGATCTTTTTTTTGGTTGCAACTTTGACAATTTAAGGGGAAATGTGTTTGGATTTCATTTTGTGGATATAGACAATAATATGGAGTCAAATTATGGGTTCTTCCACTCTTAGAAGTTCATTGTGTGGATGTGAAGTGACACTTAGGAGTCATCTTTCGGAAATTGTTGTCACAAAGAGAGAAAAAAAATTTATTGATTCAAATCATTTTTTTTAAAGTGTAGAAAGATTAGAAAATCCTATTAATTCTTCAATTTGCGGCCATAAAATGTTTGGAGATTGTTTAAAAAAAATATTCAAATTTCTAAGGACTTTATATAGTTTTTGGACAAATTTTGGCAATTTTTTAGGATTAAAAATATTATCATGTGGAATTTTGGAAAATCAATCTAGAAAAAATGTAAATTGGTGAATCTTTTTTTTTTGAAAAAACCATCGAAAAATAGCCCATGCGCTAAATTTTTCCCTTGAATTTTTCCTTGGACTTCCCATTTGAGCTATAACACACATGAAGGACAAGATTCTCCAATGCTACATGTTTTGGAATATACATATCCTCATTAACATGCCTGCTTATTGTCTCCAACCATGGGGATACCGTCATGCCTTACTGAACTAACAAACATGCCCTACAAGGTCAACAATTTAGGGATCACAATTGCCACATCAACTCTTATAGTCATATATTTTACATAATCTGACTGACACTTGATAGTTACTCAAAAAATTTACTTACACAACTGCCATCTTATTACATATATCTACAAACAAGATCTATTCAACAAGGAAAATAATAGCACTCACTATAGGAGTCATGTCCGATATGCTTCTCCACAAGATGTCTTCCATTTCCACAACCATAAATTCTACTTCATGCTCTCCTTACAACTTGCAAACATGAACCATGTGCACTTTTATACATGTACTATGGTACAACCTTCTTTACAGCAACTAATAATTGCCTTGTCAATAGTTTCTGACATGCATTTCATGCAACTTTGATATCATTATATGATCATTTTTTTAAATGTATGCGACACCAACAAACCAAGATCCCTGCTTTTCATTGTAACCACATTTTCCTCACTCTACTAAATCCCCTGCACTATTTGAAACAAAAATTACCATAAACACCACCAACACTCTTTATTTTTCCTTCGCATAGCTATAACAATGTAGTTATTCACATAAACTTCCATGTGCAAAGACATAACCTACAAACACAATCCAAAAACCTCCTCCCAAATAACAGTGGTTAGACATATGTTCCCAAATAACAGTGGTTAGACCTATGTTGTAACGAATACTACGTAAAAGAAATAAAATTAAAAATTAAAAACCTTGATACATCGAAACTTCCTTATAAAAAAAAAAATAATTCAATACAACTTTTGTATCTAAAGGAATTCTCATATATCATTACATGGAGTATATGGTAATATAAAAACACCATAAAAATGCATTTGTGAGGATAAAGGTTAAAGGTTTTACTGCATATGGGAGTTTTTACCACTAAAACCCCTTCATGTTAAACACCATAAAAATGCATCTTTCGAGATAAAGGAGTTTTTACCACTAAAACCCCTTCATGTTAAACACCATAAAATGCATCCTTCGAGATAAAGGTTTTACTGCATATAAGAGTTTTTACCACTATAACCCCCCTAATGTTGTTCTAGTAGTGCCTCTCATATTTCAATCATTTATGTCTATTTTATGCATTGTTTATTTCTACAAAAGTTTTATGGTGTGTCAAGCAACCCATAAGTAATTAAATACTAGAAACAACGTTTAACACTATAACCCCTTAATGTTGTTCTAGTAGTGGCTCTCATATTTCAATCATCTATGTCTATTTTATGCATTGTTTATTTCTACAAAATTTTTATGGTGTGTCAAGCAACCCATAAGTAATTAAATACTAGAAACAACGTAATAATTGTAAAATCAATATTTATAAAATCATTCCTAAACAACGTAATAATTTAATTGTAAATTTAGTATTTATAAAATCATTCCTGTTAGGTAAAACCTTCATGGTCAATATACATCTTTGTATCTTTGTATCTTCATGTTATTAAATGAAGACATCTATAACTTAGAAATATACAGTGTTTCATGGAGATGCGTCCCCTAAGGTGGGGAACGTGCCCCCTCGCTCCCCACGCTTCCGGGATAGGGAAACTCCTGGGGAAATGTTTCTCCATGTCCCCCGTTTGGGGGAAACTTGGGGAAACGCATTTCCCCACGTTTCCCCAAGTGCAGAATGCGTTTCCCCCTAAGGGGGATTCTAGGTGTCCCTTGTCCCCCCATATTTTCATCTTTCACAATAAAAATAAATGCAAATTAAAATATTAAAAAAAGTTTAAAAAGTTAAAACATAATTAAACGAAAATTAAATTAAATCCTAGAGTAACCTAAGAGTCTAAGACCTTCATAAACGCTATCCTCTCACATTTTCATTTCATAATCATATTGCAACTAAACTTGGAGCAGTCATCACTATTATAAGTTCTAACTTCTCTGTGTTCATTGTTCGGTATCTATTTGACTATTTCAGACTTCAGCATTTCTTGCATTATTGTTTACAAATTTGAAATTTGAATTTAGATATACATTGCATAATGATAATTATGATATTTAGATTTTAGTTTTTACATGGGTATAGTAACATAGTTCAATATCATTTACAAATTTGAAATTTGATATGGTAATAAGTAATAGATATACATCCCATAATGATGAATTTAGTTTTTAGTTTACTTTTTACATGGAAATAGTTACTGTTGGGATTTATCATTTTTATATTTTAAATTGTTTTTATGACTCCGACGTCTCCCGTTTCCCCGAAATTTCTCTAAAATTTGGGGTAGCTTCCACATGTACCCCTTGTGCATTTCCCCGCTCCCACGCTCCCCGCCCCAAAAACTGCATGAAACATTGAAAATATATACTATATTTCTAGATAACAACTCGATAACAACTCAATCACAGTTCATATGACCACTATGCAATAAACAAAAACTATTTCCAACAAAGACTATGGCTAGCCACACATTCGAAAAAGTGTTGTCCTTTACAATAACAAATAAATTTAGTGTGAATAGATCAAGTTTGCAGGAAGAATCTTACCATGGGGACATAGTGATATGGGTGGAAAAACCGAAAAGTAATGAATAACCATTGTTTACTATTTTCTTCCCTCATGAATGCTTTCAAATTCCGAAATTATAGCTTGGACATGTTTGTAAATGATTGGATCTTCCATTATTATAATTCAATTTGACAAATATAAGTACATTTCTATTTTTTTAAGTTAACTTTCAAATCAACCTAATTTTTAGGTTGATAGCTATATATATTTTAGAATTTTGGAGTGGATTAATGAAAACGAGAGAATGTATTTTTCAATTAATTCTATAGATATAATGTAAAATTTATAATTAATAATTTTAAAAGATAAAAAATGGCTTATTTAACTTCAACAAATTTCAATTTTAATTATTGGATTATTAGATATAACTATGAGCTTAACTCCATTGATGTTGCAACTATTAGTTTAACTTCAACTCCAATTAACTTTTAAATTAACTATTAGTTACAACTATTAACTTAACTCTGATTTTACAATTATTAGCAAACTTATACTCTAATTACAGTTATATTGAATAACTATTCCCTTAACTATTAGATACAACTAATGATTCTACAACTATTAGCTCAACTTCAAGTCTAATAGTGGTTATATTGGATAACTATTAGATAAATACTATTATTAACTTGATATAACTATTAAATTAAATTTAGATCAAATAGGAAATAAAAAACTATTAGATGAACTTGTAGTTGTACTCCAATGGTTCCATCTCTTAGTCTGAGAAGTCTACCTTCATTGCAGTGAAACCATGTAAATATGAATAGAATGGTGTGAAGGCTCTCAAAAGTCTTTTTTTTTATCAATATTCGATCAACGAATGAGTCCAAAATTTCCATTACTCTATATACTAGCACACACACATAATTTGTGGTTGGATCACATGGACAGGGATCAAATGGTTAAGAGATACTTATGAATTGGAAGACACTTTGGGAAATTTTTTTATTCTTCATATTCTTCTACATAAACGGGTTCAATGTGAGTTATCCATGCCTAGCTAAGTGACACGTTCTTTCTGTTATCCATTTATCAACTATCAGTTATTTTTACGTCGATAGACATTTTTATTTGAGATTAGTGGTGGACTATGACCGATGTTTTTTCATCTATGGAGAAGGATGAGACAAGTGTACTATCAAGATTGATTCTATGACAATCGTTCAAAATTCAAAATAAACAATATAATAAAATAGGTGGTAGCTAACAGATGAATAAATAAATGGATCACTAATAGCAATGCAGGGATAACTCACAGGTGATCAATGGATAACCAACAATTCATGACATACAACTAGAAGAATGTGAGATAAAAAAAGAAAAAGAATATAAAAAATAATTGATACCTTATAAAATGGATAACAAAAAAATGTCGGTGATAACATGTAGCTAGGCATGGATAATTCACACTTTAACTAGAAGAATATGAGAAATAAAAGAATAGTTTCCATTCCATAACTATCTCTCAACCATTTGATCTCTATCGACCTCATCTAGCCACAAACTATGTGGGTGTGCTAGTATATATTCTTTTTCTTTTTATCTCACATTCTTCTAGCTATCTTCCATGAACTATTAGTTATGATCCATTCATCAGCTATGAGTCATCCATGTATTGATAAGTTTATATATATATATATATATATATATATATATATATATATATATATATATGTATGTATAATTATTTATTTCAAATTTTGAACTATTGCCATAAAATTAATCTGGACAGTACGCTTATCTCATCTTCATTTGTAGATGAAAAAACATAGTTAGTAGTCCACCTCGAATCTCAAATAAAAGTCAATAAAAATAAAAAACAAAAAATCGAGTCTTAAAAATTAAGAAAAAAACAAATCTACATTCAGGAACACTAAAAAATCATTTGTCACAGAATTAGGTAACTTCTATCATAATCAATATCCATAAAAAATAACTGTTTTGTTTGTTAAGAACCGGTTTAATCAATTATAGCACTTCCTTTCATGTCAACAGTGAACCAGTTTAATGAGTACCATAAATCTACGTGCAGCCACGTGAGACGATCAAGGACTGACAAATCCTTTGGTCGTCTATAAAATCATATTATGTACATTTCATAGATGGTATCTATAGATGAGCGTTGAAATTTTTATAAATCATCACAGACAATTTGGAAGATTATTCTAAACATTTACTTTAGATACAAGGAAGGACACTCCTGTAACATATATGATTAAAAAGTGACCGACTAAGCAGACAAGAAGTTTCTACACAATGTCCAGAGCAGAAATTGCACATGAAATTGAATAGAAAATCCTGAAGTCAAGTACAACTACAAGTGAATTACATATATAAAAACATTAAAATCTTCATCAACGCCTTCTAAAGTCAAACTATGCTTTTTTAACTAGGCAAAATCTTAAAAGAAGAGGACAGAATCCAAGAAAATAGATATTGTTTCCATTTTTTTCTAAATCATTTCAATTGTACAAGTGCACACCACCCATTGAAAATTCTGTCGAGGCCTCATCATCCCGAAAATCAAGTGGGACGTTTTCCAAATCCTGTTATTTTTTATAAAGATTCAACATGCAAAGCAGATAGCAAGTATAATATATTTAGTAATATCTAAATTCAGTTAAAATAATCAATGTACTTTCAACTGAATTTATTGAATAGCTAGGTAAATATTTTATTGTTTAAAAGTGATTTTCATTATTTAAAGTAGTTATTTGAAATAAATTTTTTAATTAATTGTTTGGAGAAGAGAAAATATGATACAATATGTTGGTATGTAATAAAGTTAATCACAATTTTTTATTCAGACAAACATAAAAATTTATAAAAAATGAGTATGCATCTCGATCTATCTCTTATTATTAACATAGAACAATTACATTCTTAGCTTGTATGAGAGTTCTAACATTAAACTTCCAACAAGACCTAGCAAAACAACATTTGTAAAAGAGGTGTTTTATTGTTTTCAAGTTGAGACAAGAAAGGAAAAGTCCAAAAGTCCATCTAATAGACTTCTTTTTGCAAGTCGTTCCTTGTAAAGAAAGCCTTGGTAAATCACTAACCATGCAAACACCCAAATGTTGTAGCTCACTTGAATTAATGACACATTACACAATTTCTTGATCCACCTTCTAGAAACCCATCATGAATTAAGAACAGAGATAAGATCATATCATTTATGAAGAAAAAGGTACAACATGAATTAAGAACAGAGATAAGATCATATCATTTATGAAGAAGAAGGTACAATCTCTTAATGCCATATTCAAACAAAGGTTTCCAAAATTCCATTTCCATTCATGCCAAAAAAAAGTCTAGACATAACTATATTCATTTTAAAATGGTCCCTTGTGTAAGAAGACTAATAATCTCCCTAATAATATCCCATATATATCCATAAAGGATAAAAAAAACTTACAAGCAATCTGTTTAGGTACTAGCTTCAACAAATCCATTTAATATAAAAGCAATCATTTCTAAAATATTTATATAAATAATTTTAGGAAACATTTTAAATATTTTTATATAAAAATATATTTTATCATTAATAAAGAATGAAATTAAATGAGGGAAAATTTTGTTCCCACATTTTTGGACACTCTAAGCAAGGGGGTTCTCGTTTTTAGTATACTTCGAGCTCCCCCTCTATGCTTCAATCCACATGTACAATGTGCATAGAGCCAAGCTTAAAACAAATATTTTCAAATTACAATAGTCTTGCATAGAGCCAAGCTTAAAACAAAGATTTTCAAATTACAATAGTCTTCAGGAACTTGTTCATAAAGGTGTGGAATCAATGTCAAACACAATCTTTTTAAATAAAGATTTGATGAGGAATCCAAGATGGTAATAATTTCCATTTGAGTTTACTTCTATACCTTTATGTTGAAAATGCACTTTGTTTCCCTATTCATAGTGCATCGTATACCTTTATGTTGAAAATGCATTTTTTTCCCTCTTCATAGTGCATGGTTGATAGGCATTCAAGGGATTTTGTTTTAGATCCTTGACATGTGTTTGTATGCATTTTAAAGATGCTCCACCTTCCACTAACTTGTCGTTTTCCATGTTATTCTTTTTGATCTCTTATATCCCAATTCCTAAACGCACCATGTTATTGTTCTTGAAACATAGAAATGTGTTCTTCCCCCCAAAAAAATAATTGTCATGGAAAACTTGATTACCACTTATCAGATCACTTTAAAAAAAATCATTGTCATGCAAAACTCGATTACCACTTATCAGATCACTTAAAAAAAAATTATGTGATGTGACATTATCTAAAATTTGTTTTGTTACCATCCTAAGCCAAGTTGATTATTGATGCCTTAAAACATTTTTTACTTACTTATAAACTCAACTTGCTAACACAAGGAAATATATGATTCCATTTCATAAAACATTTTTGCATTTTTCTATGTCATTCTTGCATTTTCCACACTAGAAAAAGAAAATTGAATATATTCGTGTAATATTTTGAATTTTAACCTTACTTATAATAGGCATGAGTCTCATTGCATATGATTTACTTTGATGTTTATGTTTGTATATTGGGCGTAAAGCCCTATTGCACATGAGTGATGTTTATTATAGATATAGTGGGCGTAAGACAAAGCATATGTTTTATTATTATGTATGTGATTGTATATGTTGGGCATGGATCCTGATGGACAAATATTATTGTCGTAATACAATGTACTGGATGTATTATGTGATTTACCTTAATGCATATACTGAGATGATTATTGTGATAAAATGTATAGAAGATTGAATGCATGATTGACTTATATAATGTGTTCGGCGTAAACCCTGAAGCACATGAGTGATGAGATTTTGTGTTGAGTGCAAGCTCTGCGACACATGAGTTATGAAATCGTGTGTTAAGCAGAAGCTCTCGAGCACATGAGTTGTGATATTTTCTGTTGAGCATAAGCTCTGGAGCACATGAGTTATAAGATTGGAAGTGTTGGGAACAAGCCCTGGAGCATTCCAAATTGATGTTGAGCATAAGCTCTGAAGCATCAGATCCTTGGCTATTGTAACCCTAGGTGTATTATTCAAGTACATCCTAGCATTAGTGTTGAGCGAGAGGCTCTGGAATTACACTAAGTGTAAATCCTAGTTATTAGCGTTGGGCTTGGGATCTGAATAGCGTTAGGAGTTACTAAAATTAAGTGTGTTGAGTTGGAACAACTCTGAATAGCACCAACCTTCTCTTAATTATTTTGAGTTGATTAAATGAAATTTCGAATCTACTTCTCATCAAGTACTGGAAGAACTACCATGATACACGAGGTAATCCAACATGCAAGGGAGATCTAGAGTTGCCTAATTTAGTTCACCAACGTTACATAAGGCCTTAATAAAAGAAAAAGTATAAGCTAAGGGAAGCATCAAATATGAGACTATGTTATATGATGCATAAATAAATGTTAAAGATAATATGTAAAGTTTGTATATAATATGAATAAAAGAATAATTATATATAAATATAAAGAAATAAGGATAACTAAAATAATAAATAGAGATTCTATGTATTTATTATTTACAAAAATGATTAAATAAATATTCCATTCTAAGGTCAAAATAAGAACTTGTAAAAAAGTTCCTAAGTGAAACAAAATAATTATTAAATCCACATAAATCCATTAAAGATTATTTTCAAGAAAATAATCAATTCTTGATCTAACTGAAGTTTTAAAACAACTACCATTTCCTAAAGATTGTCTATACAGAACCAAGACAAGAGAAGGCTTGGGGGATTTTATCATTATTCCAAAAATAGTTTTGGAGAGCATTTCCAAAAGCAAGCATTCTTGTATAGAGCCCGATATTCCAAATAAGAGTAGCCTCACCCTTTGGAGTTCTAGATCACTTGCATGTTGGATCCAGCTCATGGAGATCCGGATTAGAACCAGGGACGGTTCTGGGTCATGGTTGGGAGGAACGTGGTAGTTCCATGGTTATCCGGTTATCATATCTAAGGTCATAGATAGCTACTTTTTATTAATTCTGTGTATTTAAGTGTGCAGGGTTCATAGCCATTAAAACAAGCTAAATAGTTGAAGGTATGAGGTTTCTACATCTCTCAGTATATTAATTATGTTTACAAGGTATTATTATAATATTTATGCTCTAGATTAAATCTCTGCAATTGTTACTTTTCAGTTGCTTATATGCTTTAGGTTGTATTATTGTTTAAAGAGAAACTCAGCTTTTAAATTCTTAGATAGAATTCTAGGGTTAAACAACTATTAGATTTATATGTAATTAGTTCATAAGTTTTATATTAAAATCTGTAATCTAGATTCAAACCCTCGCTTCTAGTTAAACTTAAACTACAACCTACGTTACAAGCTAGGTCACATATTAAAATAAACCAGAGATTAACAAAATTAACTAAGCAAACCTAATGATAAACAAAATTAGTTTATTCCTTAAACTAATCATTATTTAAACTCTGCTCAAAACATTAAAAGAAATAGAAATAACAAATTACAAACATATCTATAGACATTCAATCAAGGGATCAAATCCCTTAAAATCCAACTCAAACCCTTAAAGATAAAACACAGTTCTAATAGATTTCATATTTCTAGCAAACACATCATATAATTACATAAAATTCATCTACGAATTAAACCATAAACAAATTAAATCCAAAACTTATAAACATTATACAGCTACTAGTAATCGAATCTTGTTAAGGATTGGCATCCTGCCTTTTCTTTTCCAAAACTAAATTTATCAACACAACCCATTTAAATAATTACAGTAATAAACAGAACCATGAACCGAGTTCCAATCTCATACGCTTCGCGTTGAATGATTAAAAAAACAACCAAATCATTTCCGAATATACATATTAACAAACCAAATGTTAAAACAAATATCACCATCAATCACCCACGCGACCCAAGGGGAAACTAATAAACCCCAACTTATATATTTACAGCATTAAAACAATAAACTACAAACATTAACATTTAAACCCCAACCAAGCAATTGACCACTTTCGAATATTTTATAACTCAGCTGGGAGCATTAAAACATAGGTAAACAAACAAACAAAATCATACAACCCAATACCGATTCCTACAAACGAATTTAAACCTTAAACCTATACATTTAAAATCTAAATTGTAAACACGTTACATAGGTTGCATTATTTACAGAAAGCTTGGGTCAAGCCATTATGGCTAACTATGAAATAAACAAATCATCATCTCTAAACATATAGACAGGAAATTCTTCTACAAAAATACAATGCATTAAAAACAAACTAACCCATTAATAGAGCTACACCACGAAAATGAAGAATCATTCAAATGAATCACAGAAAGGGTTAAACACCCATGATAAAATACACAGGCAAACAACGATATCAAAATATTGGCACCGATAGCAGTTTATAAACCCATCGATTAAAATTTTTGAAAGCCATAGTAAACAAAGAAATACAGTAAAATATATTTAAACCCAAAATCCATTACAGAGCTAATGGTAAACCACAACGTAAAGCCAAGTCTCTATTTAACCCAAAATGTACCATTACATTTATACATTACATAGCCATACAAGTAATGTTCACACAGTCGCATCAAAATTCCCAAAGGAACTAAAAGAACCCCAAACCCAAACCTACAACAAATAAACTTAAGTGCTACAATCAACATTTCCCAGACCCACGACCAAAACCCTGTAGCAACATAGCAATTTAAACATTGGGTCCATTCCCTTTCTCTACGTGGGCTTACCTGAATGGTTGCAAATCGACCAAGTCCTCTTCGCATCCAACAGAGTACTCAATGTTTCCCCCAAAACTGGCAAAACCAATCCAAAACGATTATGAGAAGTATGCAACATACTGTAAAACCAAAATTAAAGCTAAGAGTTAAACCATATGGCACCAGGGTATACCTTTCAACATTTTCATAACCAACGCTATAAGCTCGACCATGGTATCTGCAGCTCCCATCTGGAGCATGAACCTTCCCTAATTCTAAATAGGGAACCAACAAATGAGAAACAAAACCCTAGTGCAAGGATTGAATCTTGCATATCACGTGAAGCATTGAATGTGCCAACCTGGCCGCCACCTTTTCCTAAATCAAAACCCACAAGCCTATAGTTTGGCTTCAAACCATTGCCATCATAAATTTAAACCTTTCCATAGTTTCATTTGCAATTGTAGATCATAGCATAAACCTCCACGTTGTATAGTTTAAAGGTTTAAACCCTCGACACTATAACTTCAAACATGCACATAGTGGTATCCAAGGTATAAAACCCCCTATACCATAGTTACAAAGTATGTGTTAGGATTAGGACTGTTGTAACGGAAAGTTTCCTATGGGTAGGGTTTAAGAGGCCATCAATGTACTGGGGTTGAAAGAGAGATGAAAATGGTTATGTAAGTATATATAAGCAAGTTTCAGAGATTAGAATGGTTCATACCTTAACAAATGAAGGTTCATCCAAGAAGCCCATCTTGCTACTCTTTCTCCTCTTGCTCCAAGAGACCTGCAAAACGAATTATACCTTCCTCAAACCAATATGACCACAAATAAATTAATGATAATCAAAGAAACATGAAATAATAATATGATTAACATCAAAATATGATCATAAACAAAGATTCAATCACACACTGAACAATGATTCGGGAAGAAGAAGGACATCACATCTTTATTAATCTTGAAAACAAGTACAAGTATACCTTCTCTTCAAGTTGGGCACCTCACAAAACCTTGATCTGGTTCTGCTACTTCTCTTCTCCAAGGAACTCAGCCTCAAAGCTCTGCAACACAAGGGGATGATCGCTAGGGAAAAGGTGTGGGAAAAGAGAGTCTTGATTCCTCCAGCATGACAATGCAAAAGTTCAAGTTCCCTTCATGGACCTCCCTACCTCTATTTATATGCTTGTGAAGAGATAGGGTCGAAGACAAAGTAGTTACAAATGAAGGAGTCAGTTGCATAACTACCAAAACTACCCGAATTTCGAAAAAACATATATTTTTGACATTTTCAGGAGGAATACGTGGCTTGCAGATACATCACTCACGTATGCAGGACGTATACGCGAGTTTCAATGTAAATATTCATGTATTTAGGGTGTACGCGAGTATTATATATAGCAATTCACGTACCATACGCAGGTTTCCTTATGGCAACTAGCATATACATCACAAAATCTCATTTTAAGGGTACTTTTGAGCTATAACCAGGACCCTTTTTTCTCCTTTAGTTTGAGCATAGGATTAGCACTTCTTAGACACAACCTTTAGCAGTTAGGTTTAGATTGGTATAGATTCTATGATTCTGTTCTATCACATTCATAAGCCTAGGTTTATAGGCAAAATCACCTATAGAAAAATAGGTACACATGCCTTAGTTCGCAATGAAATAAGCAAGCCTAGTAACATAGGATCCCATACCTTTCCAAGTAAGTCAATAGGGAAAAATCCTGCCACTCCACCACTTTACATACATAGGTAATTCAACCTCTTTGTCATAATTAAATAATAAACAGGTAATGTAACATGAAGTAAAACATGAACAACATAAGATCAATAGTATCAGTAAACTAGATAAGTATATACATAAAATACAAGCGCATCGAGAATTAGAATAGTGACATATAAACATCATCATCATACAAAAAACACACACGAAGAAAAACAACGACCGAACTTAGGCTTAGTTCTTCAAACAAGTTTTTATTCTGCAGTAAAAATGAAAATGTCCTTAAGATCTAGTAGTTTTACTAGCCTACAATTTTTTTTATGGATTTTAGGGACATTACAACTCGATATTACATTTTTTATAAAGAAAGAAATTTGTTTTAAGAAAATAGAGAAAACCTTACTGTTATAGTCCTCTGACATTCAAATTTTACTTAACATGGTTACCCTTTCCATTCACCACAAATTAATGGAGAAAAAAAATCCACCAATAATATTTACTATTTACTATTATAAAAGAAAATAAATTGATTTCCTTTTTAGGATGGAAGTGTTTCCTTTTCAAGGATCGAATTGCTGGAAAAACATGCAAGCAATCATTTTTTCATGATGTAATAGTAGCAATCATTTTCGTTTAAACTAACTATCATAGTTTTCAATGGTATCAAAGTAGTTTATGTTAAATATTTGTGCTCTAGAGTTGTCATTCAAACTTTAAGTTGTTCATTAGAAAGGTGTTCAATGTTAGTGAAAAATTTGAGGCTAAAGAGAAACAATTAAAAATACCTTAACCCTGGTGAGGAAGGTGGATATTCAGAAGCTCAATGTTAGTGAAAAATTTGAAGCTAAAGAGAAACAATTAAAATTACCTTAACCATGGTGAGGAACGTGGATATTTAGAAGCTTAATGGTTGCAAATTTAACTTGTGGAATATACAAGATATATTGACAAATAAATATTTGTTGAATATTGTTGTTGTAATATGAATAAATATAAGAAATGGAAAATGGATTAAGATGGTTGAGAAAGCATAATCTGAAATCCAATTTTTGTTTCCATATTTTCGGATTCTTAATCTCTTTAAATTTCCATCTACAAAGGATATGTGGGAAGATAAAATTGGTTTATATTCTTCCAAATCATTTGTCAATAAGGTGTTTCTAAGCATAAAGGTTTTGACACTAAATATAAGGGAGGGAGAAAAGATTGTTGAGTGTTTAAATGATTTCAATACATTGATAAAACAATTATTTTTCATTAGTGATCAACGGAGTTTGGAAGATCTGTTAGGATATTTAGACACTTAGGAGTTAGTTAAGATCAACTTGTGTAATATATCCATTAGGTAAAAGTATGTTTCTTTAGTATGTATTAGTATGCATTTGTAATAATTCTAATCCGACAGTCACGATATATTCTAGACATAGAGTGATACGACAATTCAACTTCTCTTAGATAATACCTACCATTGATCCATGACTTAACACCCGATTAGTCCATGATCTCTATTTAAATAGCATGGAGGGTCCTTGGCTAGTTGATCGATTATGAGAAGCTCTTGTAACTTTCTTTCTTTTGCATAATAAATTGCTCCAAGTAGCTATTTGACTGGGGTCATGGACTGTTTCCCTCTTGAGGGTTTTAACCACGTGACAAACATCGGTGTGTTGATCTGTGATCTATTTGTGTGAAGCATTTTCTTAAGGTGTTCGGTATTTTGGGAGTACCTTGTGTACCCGAACATGGTATCAGAGCGTTTATAAAGAGCCGCTTTTGGTTTTGATCAAGATCTGGAACCGGTGTTGCCAAAAATTTGAAAGGGTTTTTGGTTCTGGATTTTTTGTATATTTGTGGCTTGTGGGAGCTATTCCATTGCATCCAAAGCACCGTTTCCATTGAGAAATAGTTTTCGTTTCATCAAAAATTGTTTCCGGTTGTTCCAGAAACACCCATTTCGGCAAATCTGAAGGTATAATGTTACAATGACGGATTTGTTTTATTTTTTTGAAATATTTTTTTTTAGTTTTATTATTAGATCTTTACTGTTTTAGTCTCGGACTATTTCCTTCCCTGCCTGTGTATGTTCTTTTCCATGCACCTTGCGCAATCGTGGTGAATCAGAAACAGTAAGGGAAAGTTTTTTTTTCTTGTCTTCTCAGCTACTATGCTCTTTGTCGTGCACCTTGTGCGATCATAGGAAATCAGAAATAATGAGAAAACTTGAAAACGTATACTTTCCGGATAAGCTAACCAAGATCTAGCCTCATTGTGTGGAAAAAGTTGTTTTGTTTTTTATTTTCATTTTTTTTTGTGATTTGCAGGAAAAAAAGGCAAACATGGAGAATGAGAGAGAAGAGTAAAAAAAGGCCCCCTTCCTCTTTCCATTCTTTTACATACCTTTTAAACTTGGCTCACTTGGTCCAAAGTTGCTTCATTCCTTAATAGGTCTTGAGTTCAAGTATTATTCAGCTACTTTTTAGTGCATGCAATTTCTATTTTCAAGTTACTTTATTGTAAAAGTGCATCTCACATAAATTAAATAAAATAAAAAATGAGTCACTTAAGTCTTTTAATTTATTGACATACTATTTAAAAGTAACATTATTTTAAAAGTGAACATCGCTTATTCTATAAAAGTGATTCACTTAAAAGCAACTTTATTGTAAAGTGATTGTCAAAGGTTGATCTTGGGAAGAGGGAGGTTCTTTTTTTTAGGTGGTCAAGTTAATATTTGCCACGTCACTATTCAGGACATCTTCAACATTTTATTTCATCAAGCATAACTTCATCATCCAGAATCAATTTTCAATGTCATTTTTTTTTAAACCGCATATTTCTTCAAGCTCTTTGCATCCAGATAGTTAGTTTCTATTATTTTATCTATTAATTTAAACTATGGCCGCCCCTTGTGATATTATACTTACAATTTTTAACTATTTGTCATGGAAATCTCATATGGAGGATGTTCTGCAAAGTAGGGACTTTTCAGGATAACCTCATGGAAAGAAACAGAACCCACTGATGATGATAAGAAAATTAAATGGGCAAATAGATGTGATGAAGCTCGTGGATTGAATGGGATGTCAATCTCTACTGATTTGCTATTCCACATATCTGGACTTGACGAACCTGATCAAGCTTGGGAAAAGTTGGAATCTGTGTTTGGAAAAGACAATGAAATTCGGGGTCATCAACTTGAGAATGAGTTGATTTCCTTGAATCCAAATGATTTTTCATGCATTTAAGACTATTTATCTAAGTATAAAACTATTAGACTCTTATGTGCAGAATGAAAGATTAAGAAAGAAGACAAACAATGCATTTATCATATTCTTTACAAACCTGGACTTGCATATTCTATTTTTGTATCTACATTCTACTCCATGAAAGAATCCTTGACTGCAGCTAGCTATCAAGAGCCTAGTCTTGAATCCTTTTGTGATTCCTTAATTAGAGAGAAAGATAAGCTCATTCATCTTGGAATAATTAACAATGCAGATATATCTGGGAAAGCCTTATTGTCCCAATAGAAAGAAAAATCGAAGCCTCCCAAGAAATAGAATTTTCGCAATAATAATCCAAACAATAAGGGTCCCTAATGCTCTCAGTCAGCTCCTTCTTTAAAAAATGACAAAGGATCCAAGCCAAAAGGAAAG
The DNA here is from genome assembly GCA_001517045.1 of Pseudotsuga menziesii. Classification (NCBI taxonomy): domain Eukaryota; kingdom Viridiplantae; phylum Streptophyta; class Pinopsida; order Pinales; family Pinaceae; genus Pseudotsuga; species Pseudotsuga menziesii. The sequence continues at coordinate 316,705 of LPNX010716472.1, forward strand.
AAGACTAAGCGTCATTGCAATTTTTGTGGGAAAGATAATCATGATGAATCTAAGTGTTTCAAGAAGATGGCAGGCTTGGAAGTAGCAATGAAGAAGCACCACATCAGCCTAGATTCATCTTCAGAATCTACCTCTCATGGACATGCACTTTGTGCTTCTGGTTACTCTTATACTGCATCTTCTTCTTCTACTTCAATTGAATGGCTCATTGATTCTGGAGCATCTTATCATATGGCTAAGAATCAAGCCATATTTTCTACTATGCATGAATGTAACACCAAGCAAATATTTGTTGGTGATGATAGATCTCTAAGTGTTGTACGATCTGGAACAGTTCCAGTAGAAAATGGTCATTTCAGTGATGTACTATGTGTTCCAAAAATTTCCTACAATTTGTTAACAGTCTATCAAATTGCTCATTTAGGTGAAGGTAAAACTGTGACGTTTACACCTCACAAAGTTGTAATCAAGGATTTTAAAAATACTCAAAATGTCATTGCTACTAGAACTATTGATGATATTACCCAGTTGTACAAATTTAACAACTTTCGGTCATCACCTTTTCCTTCAGTTTTTGTTTCTCATAGTGATAACTTGAGCAAACTTTGGCATGAGCGATTTGGTCACTTAAATTATCGCTCATTGCAACAACTATGTAAATACAATATCGTGACTGATCTTCTAATGGTATCTTGCAAGGATGATGTTTGTTCCAGTTGTGTACTCAAAAAACATCATCAGGACAGTTTTGACAAACGTGCATCTTGGCATGCCTCGGTTCCCTTGGAGCTTGTGCATAGTGACTTATGTGGCCCTCTTCCATCTGCTTCCTTTTCTGGTTTCAAATATTTCTTAACTTTCATTAATGACTACTCCAGATGCAATTGGGTTTACTTCCTAAAACTTAAGAGCGAAGTATTTAACATGTTCTTGGCCGACAAGGCCCTTGTTGAAAAACAATATGGTCATATAATTATTAAGTTAAGATCTGACAATGGAGGAGAATATGTTAACAACAAGTTCACTACTTTCTGCACTAAACAAGGAATCCAACAACAACACACTGTTCCATAAACACCACAACAAAATGGTGTAGCTGAACGGAAGAACCGCACTTTAAAAGAAATGGCTAATTGTATGATCTAATCTAAGGGACTAAGTCTTCAATATTGGGCTGAGGCCATAAATTGTGCAAATTACATAATTAATCGCACACTCACTAAATTTTTACAAGGTATAACACCGGAAGAAGCATGGAGTAAAATTAAACCAGATGTAAGTCACTTTCGTGTGTTTGGTTGTGAAGCATGGGCTTACATTTCAGATGAAAAACGGAGAGCATTGTAGCCTAAAGTGAAAAGTGCATATTTGTTGGATATCCTGAAGATGTAAAATGCTATAGACTTCTTCAACCACATTCTAATGATGTAATTATTAGAAGAGATGTTAAATTTGATGAAAATCTCTTGGACTACGAGCCTAACTTGGTGGGTGTGCCATCTTTGGCCTGCGAGCCTGATTCGACGATTGTGCCTTCTTCTTCTTCTTCCAACTTCCTTGACAGGTTTCCAACTCCAGTTTCTGATGATGACAGTGAGGATGAAAATCCACCTCCGCCTACTCATGTTCCTCCAATTGCACCAACACCAATGCTTCCTCGATGGGTCCATTCAACATGTGAAGCAGCTGGTGATCTTGCCGATGATCCTAGAGATCAACGTCAAACACGTTCTCACTTTTAGCGAGCCTCTTCTCTTTTGGCTCAAGTTTTTGAGAATCATGATCTAGAAAATTTTGCAGAAGCTTCAGGAAATCCAAATTGGGATGCAGTTATGAATGAAGAACATCGTTAATGGTGAATGATACTTGGGATCTTGCTCCTCTTCAAAAAGGAATAAAACTTGTCAAATGCAAATGGGTATACAAAACTAAATATGCATTAGATGGAAGTGTTGAAAGACTTAAGTCAAGGTTCATTGCCAAAGGTTTTTCCCAAGTTGAAGGGATTGACTACAATTAAACCTTTTCTCTTGTCACAAAAATGAATTCCATCCACCTTGTTCTTTCCCTTGTAGCCTTACATAACTGGGAATTCCATCAAATGGATGTCAAGTCTGCCTTTTTACATGGTGATTTATAGGAGGAAATTTACATGGAACAACCTCCTGGATATGTTCAGGATAACTCTAGCCTTGTCTGTCTCCTTAATAAATACTTATATGGCCTTAGGCAAGCTCCTAGAACTTGGTATGCCAAAATGGATAGATTTCTCCTTGACAATGGTTTTTCTAGATTCCATTCTAACCCCAATGTCTATACTAAGAAAGTAGGAAGCCATCTCATCATACTTGTTTTTTATGTCGATGATCTTATCCTTACTAGTAGTGAACCTAAGCTTATAACCCATGTGAAATCCAGTCTTAAGAAAAATTTTGAAATGTCAGACTTAGGACATTTGCATTATTTTCTTGGTCTCCAAGTCTTGCAAACCAAAGAATGAATATTTCTTTCCTAGTCTAAGTATGCTTGTGACCTTCTTCGTCACTTCCACGTGGAAAATTGTAAACCAGCCCCTTCTCCCTTCCAGTCTCGAGTCAAACTTTCTGCCACTTGTACTTCCCCTCAATTAGATGCCACCTTGTATCATTAGCTTGTTGGTAGTATTTTATACTTGACTCATTCCCATCCTGACCTTTCCTTTGTCGCTGGTCATGTTTCCCGTTATATGCAAACTCCTCATGAAAGTCACTGGAAACCAGCAAAAAGAATACTTCGATATATTCGAGGTACAATTTAGTTTGGGATTCATTATAGTACAGGGGCAGGAACCTTTGTTGGTTGGTTTAACTGATTCATATTTGGTCAGTGATCCTGATGATCAAAAGTCTACTGCAGGTTATGTTTTCAGTCTGGGATCTGGACCTATCACTTGGGCTTATAAGAAACAACAAGATCTTGTTCTTTCTTCAGCAAAAGCAGAATATTGAGCCGCATTCAATGCCAGTCAAGAATATTTATGGCTTCGACAGATCCTTTCATATTTTGGATTCGAGTAGCAATAGCCTACTCCACTTTGGTGTGACAATCAAAGTGCCATCAAGCTTGCCAAAGATCCAGTTCTACATCAACGTAGTAAACACATTGAGCTACACATGTGCTTCATCATAAATCGTGTTCATGATCATGTTCTTTAAATGCTTTATTGCCCTACAAATGATCTAGTTGTAGACATCTTCACCAAGTCTCTTACAGAAGCGAAGTTTTATAAACTTCGATCTATGTTAGGAGTTCAGGAATGTGTCCTTAAGGGGGGGTAGGCTCTAATGCCTCCTTCCTTCTCCTAATAGTGTCACTTTTGTAAATCCTTCAATCCTATCCCAAGTTGTTCTTAAGGGGGGATGTTAGGATATTTAGACACTTAGGAGTTAGTTAAGATCAACTTGTGTAATATATCCACTAGGTAAAAGTTTGTTTATTTACTATGCATTAGTATGCATTTGTAAATATTCTAATCTGATGGTCATGATATGTTCTCGACATAGAGTGATCTAATGGTTCAACTTCTATTAGATCATACCTACCATTGATCCGTGGCTTAACACTCGATTGGTCCATGATCTCTATTTAAAGAGCATGGAGGGTCCTTGGCTAGTTGATCGATTATGAGAAGCTCATGTAACTTTCTTTGTTTTGCATAATAAATTGATCCAAGTAGCTATTTGGCTAGGGTCATGGAATGTTTCCCTCTCGAGGGTTTTAAACACATGAAAAACATCGGTGTGTTGATCTGTGATCTATTTGTGTGAAGCGGTTGCTCAAGGTGTTCGGTCTTTTGGGAGTACCCTGTGCCTGAACAAGATCAATGCATCACTCTCCACATTAACATTCCATATTAATCATACACTTTGGTAGTAGTTATTAGTGGACCATGCAGGGATAATCTCAATGTTGAGAGAACTCTAATACAACTAATTTTGAATGAGCAAACAAGGTGACTATTGGAAAAAGTGTCATTAGATTCAAAACTTTTATTTATAAGTTGTGATTCTATATAAAGAAAAGACAATGTATTTCATGGAAGATTCAACTCCAATGGTAGATCATCTAGTAGGAATATAAAAGTTGAAGTGGTGTGCTAGGAATGCAACAAAAAAGGGTATATAAAGAAGTGGGCTCCTTTATACAAAGAAAACAATAAAGGGGATACTACCATGGTAGTGTATCTGAATTAGTAAGGAGCACATTGAAGCAAAGGGCATGTATTTTACTATCTCTTGTTTATGTTTTCAACCTTATAGTCAAGCATGTCTTATAGAATCTAGAGATAATTCAATGATGTATGGTTTGATGTTATTTTCACAAAAAAATATATGCAAGGCTATGAGAGTTGCATTAGTTTGCTAAGGATATCAAGGTTGGTAATCTCTATAAATTGGATGTTGCTAATCATGTTGAGGTTAATAGTAATGCTACAACAAGTGAGGAGAGTCAAATTACCAAACAATCATCTAAAGGATTTGAAATATGCATGCTTTATTATAGGATGATAATCCATATGAATGATAAAATTCAATGTGACATGCACTCTAAAGGACTACTTAAAGGCACAAATTTTAATTTTGATTCTCTCCTATTTCTCAATCATATTTCTTGGGTAAACATGCAAGAGATAATCTTTATTTGAGCTGTCATTTATATAGAAAGAAACTCGATTTTGTTCATTCAATTATATGTGAGTCTGTGAATATGGTCTCTATGGTGATGCTCAATACCATGCCATTTTTATAAATGATTTTAACAGAAAGGCATGTGTTGTGTTTATGAAGGCATCGAACATTGGAGCGCATATGATTAGATTTATAAATGACTTTTTCAATTTGAATATATATATATATATATATAGAGAGAGAGAGAGAGAGAGAGAGAGTAATAACTCGAAATTCACATATTAGAAAAAAAATTAATGTCATAATTCAATGATCAAGATTTAAGTTTATGGAGCAACCCAAACCATATTATGATGCTTTAGAAGTCTTCAATGACTCCCTTCTGATTTTAATTGCATCTACAGGTTGATACTTAATCTTGTTCAAGTCTCGTGTATGTATTAAGTTAAACGCAGACATTGTTTTCTGTTTGTAACCTGTACTTTCAAAAGAGAAACCTATATCAATCTTATGACAACATTATTTCTACCAGCAAACTTAACATAATTGAATTTTCTTTTATCATTTACATCCTTGTTTTATAGATTCATTATTAAACCTATACGAATTCACTATACATGCAACCACATGGTTTATTATGTTAATATGCATTTGTTTAATACATATTCTTTTATTTCAATATAACAATAAAATGATCTAATCCTATTAACACACACACACACACACATATAACATGTATATAATAAATACAATTAAAACATTATAATAAACTTAAACTGCAATTTATCTAATTTCAAACATGGACTAGTCGACACCTAATCCAAGTCCTGACCCACATAGATATAACATTAATGTTAATATTAAACATACATTCATTGGAAACATATTATAAATGCAATCTTTTCCCAATGACTAGGGCTAGTCGTGGCCGATGCAACAATACTAATGTTGTATTCTAATGCAAACTCACACAACAAAGGAATGTGTCATGGGTCATGGGGAGGCTCCTAGCGACCTCAACCAAACCTCCCATGGTAAATAGTTGATTGCTGATCGAATTAACATTACAATCTATACAAAGGAGGGTTTATCCTCCTCCCACCAAAATTTCACCTAACACATTCAATACAAAATAAATGGCTCACTATTATTATGTCAGAGTGGTGTGGGGAATGCACACCATTGAAATCCACATATCCAATGTACTTGCATGATTTAAATGAACCATTACATACATTGAAAACCATGCACATTAGTTAAGATCTTGAATTCTCTATTCATTCATTCATTTCCAAGTTTGAGGAGATGGATTTCCTTGCTCTGAGATTGTTTCAAGAGCTTGGCTCCTAGTCTTTCCCATAGTGTATTCATAACAGGGTTTGGATCTGCCATTTTTTTTACATAAAGAGCCTATTTACTAAACATGACATCTAGTCTTGAGGGTTTAATCCTCGACAATGTCTTGGCTTGGATTTTTTAGAATGATTGTGGTTAATTTCTCTTGCATAGAGATGAACCTATAGCGTCTTCGACTATGGTAAGAAATTGGCTACCTTGGTAAGAAATTGGATACCTTATCCCTTCAGGTAAATGTCATTACAATTAATTCTATCTATTTTATTTTCTTATTTTTGTTAAATAATATGATACTAACTCCTTTTTTATTTATGTCCTTGAGTAGTATCTTCCTCTTGGTAGAAAATGGTGTATTTCACTCCAATGCTCAGTCTGCGGCTACAATGGAAGAATGTAGCATGGTTCCAAGGTTCTAAGTTTTAAACATAGGTTAGAAGGACTTCGTTCCTTGCACATATCATGCTTCATATAGAGTAGCTCATGAGGGTGACCACATCCTTTATCTTTAATGTATAATAACATATTCAACCTTGAAGAGTTTTGAACATATAGATTCACCATCCTAGGTATTTTTTTTCAAAATCTAAATAAAAGATTTATTACTATTCACCATTTGTTACTATCTTCTTGTGCAAGATACACTTATCGTTTTTCCTATTCATTGCCTCCTTTTCGATTTAATCTTGTATAAAATTTTGAAGGGATATGCCCTCGGGTTCGACTTCTTCGTATCTTTTAAAACTTTCTTATATTCTATAGAGTGTTACTATCATTTTAATTTATAAAATGTTTATATGAATAATGTTTATAAAATGTTCGACTTCTTCGTATCTTTTAAAACTTTCTTATATTCTATAGAGTGTTACTATCATTTTAATTTATAAAATGTTTATATGAATAATGTTATATGACCACGCTCCTTTTGGCCTCTCCTACTTGTGATAACATGTTTAGGCCTTACACAATGCTGACTATATAAATCGTGTTGCAATATTTTTATGTATTGAGAAAATTCCTTCATGCTTGACCTGTGGTAATAACACTATAGGATTACCCTATATCATTATTTAACTTGTTTAAATTTTCTATACAACAAGGGTAGGGGCTATGCCTAGGGTTTATACCATCCTACCCATCATTTTCACTTGTAAGTTTTATATAAATGTCCACCAGATCCCATCAGAACTCCACAGTTAAGCACGCATGGGCTAGAGTAGTAATGGGATGGGTGACCTCCCAGGAAGTCCTAATGTTGCACCCACCGCACCTTTGGGTTAGCACAGATGGAGACGAAGGACTCTCTGTAGGTATGGGTCACTCGGTTATGGAGGCCTTGTCCTTAATCTCACCCACACCCTTGGCTAGACTGGATCCATCTTTTGTTTCCTTTGTCGTGTTTTTCGATTTTTGCCCTGGTGTCTGTCTTCCTCCCGCTCTGTTGTTTTTGTGCATAGGTGGTATCAGGGTTTATCTTGGTTTCTGTCAACTCACATCTGGAGACTTATTGGATTCCCTTTAGAATTACTAAGGGTACTAGTACCAACCAATTCAAAAAAGTGGGAAGGGTTTCGTTATTTTCATTCGCTCTGGTGTTTAATGGGATTTTTCTGTCTGAGGTTCAGGGTTTATGGGCACTCTGGGTCTATCACCTTGCATGGGTATTTCACGTCTATGTATGCACATGATTCTCCATAGATGTCAGCACGAGTGGTTTTGACTTCTGATATTTCTTCGCTTTCTCCCGGGTTTCTAGGGTTTGGTCCTTTTTCCCAGATTTTTGTCGATTTTCTCCTTTCCCAAACTATTTTCCCGGATTACTGTGGTTCTAGAACTTTCTCCCAATTTCTGCTGGGTATCTTGTCGATCCGGTGGTTTCTCGCGTTGAAACATTTCTCTGTTGGTGGGGTTTACCCCTTACTGGGATTCCGTCCTTGGCAGGTTTGCGTGATACTATTTCTGGGTCTCTCTGTGGTTTCGGGTTAGGGCCATTTTCGGACTCGGGATTTACGGGCAGTTTTAGGGTTTTTTTTTGTTATCCTTTTCTTTGACATTTTTTCTGTGGTGGTGGACTACCTCTGTGGACATGTTGGTGGTTGACTTTGCAGCTGCTCCTCATGGAAGACTTCGAGGCCTCTTCTTGCTTTCGTCATAAACAACATGCTAGGAATATTAAAATCCTCGATGGACGGTTCTGCTATGTCCTTAGACACGATATTTTCATGGACCGGGTGTCCTCCCTATGCTCGTGTGCTCTGGTCGGGCATCTTGAATATTTCCGATTGGGAAAAAAGGCATGGATAGACTAGGCTTATGAATTCTGGAAGCCGCTATTGACGTATATTCCCACTATTAGTCTCCTATCCAACGGCTAGATTGTCTTCATATTTCTGGATGCAACTCATGCTTCTCTCATTCTAGACAAGATGTAGCGTATTGGTCCTGGGTCGCTGGTTCTGGGTCGTTGGCATCCTCACTTTGATCCATTTAAGGAATGGGTGACGAAACGCCACCTGTCAGTTTTATTGCCTCATCTTCCCTTCCCACTCTGGAATTTGAATATTCTCAAAGGTATTGCTAACATGATAGGTTGATTCGTGGCTTTTGATGAGGATTTTCACCTCACCTTCAATAAAAGAGTGGCTCAGGTTCTCGTCGAGCTAGATGTCTCCCTTGGTTTTCCTGCTGAGGTGGATATTTTATGCAAGGAACGTCTCTTGGTGCAGAGACTTGATTATCTCCATGTTCCCTTTTGCTACAGCATTTGTCATGATACTGGACATCTCCGGCAGTCCTGTCCATCACTCAAGAAAGCTTCTGCTGGAACCAGCATGGATGACTCTCTCCTTGCTGGAGAACCTCTTACTACTTTTCCTCTGGAGCATTCTCAGAAAGGTATTTACACTTAGTCTCTTTCCCTTTTCGATGATGTTACTAATTCTATGCTTCTCGATATTGATGCATTGGTAAAGACCCTGGCTGTGGTTAGCCCTCCTATTTTGGCCTCTGTGGTGACTTCCCCTAAGGTTTCTCCTGTTGGTTCTTGTTTGGTCAACTCTCTGGAACCTATCTCTGGTTCACCTCTTTGCTCCACCTTGTTCCCTTTGGTCCTTTCTTCGGTTACACCTGACCGGGCCTCAGTGGAGAACATTACTCCTTTGGCTCCCCCTCATGAAAATACTTATGCGGTATCTATTGAACCTCTTCATTGTTATCCTTCTACTACCTCCACAAATCCTCTGCTACCACCACTCACTTCCCTTGTGGACTTTCCCCCTCTCCCTTCTAGTACCTCATCTCCCCCCTTACCCCCCTCTCCCCATAGCCCTTTATCCTCCCCTTCTTTCTCTGATCCCTCCCTCCATAATTCTTTGTCCATATTCTCTACAAATACTCCTTCCTCCCCGTCTAATTTCCACCTTAATTCCATTCGATTTGAGAATTTGACTGTTAGGAAGAAAAAGAAGGAAAAGAAGGGACTGACAGGGGATCTATCCTCTACCTCTCCTCCTTATATCCCACTCTCGATTCGCATAAAAGATGCTACCAGAGGGTTATTTCTTCGGGGACTTAGAGCATCTCCCCCCCCCCCCCCCTCAACTGTTCCTTAATGTTGATCCTCTCCCTTAATGTCAGAGGTCTGGGGGACAAGACCAAAATGTGCAGTCTCCATTCACTTTTCCTTTCTATTCATTCGGACATTATTCTCCTACAAGAGACCATGTGTAGTACTTACCCTACTCTACATGCTTTCTCTAAGCTCTTTCCCAACTGGGAATTTTGTGCCACTAGTGCTTCTGGCCTCTCAGGTGGACTCCTGACTTCCTAGGACCCTCATAAGGTCAGATGCCATGCATTTGAAATAGTTGTTGGTATCCTTGTGAAGGTTGATATTCATGGTATGAATACTCTATTAGATATTCTCAATTGTTATGTCCCTTACCATGACCAGGTACTTTTCTGGGATAGGGTTCTAACGGGGGGATTACTGAATTCACCTAATCTTATCTTGGGTGGGGACCTTAACTTGAACATGAATGCATCAGAGATTTGGAACAAGCGGGCTGTCCTAGACCCTCTCTCCTCACATTCCAAGCTTCTTTTTGACTCTATGGGACTTACTGATATTGCCCCACCTTGCTCTGGCCCCACTTGGAGGAATGGCTGGATTGGGGATGAGGGGATCAGCAAGAGACTTGATATATTCTTAGTTTCCTCCTCCTTGATCCCTTCACTCTCTATTCACCGTGCTCGGATCCACCAAACTGACTTCTCCGATCACTACCCTATGTGTTTTGAATGGAATAAATCTTTTGGGTCATGTAACTATCCATTTAAATTTAACCGATCTTGGCTTTTGGACCCGAACTTCAGTTCCTGGGTCTATCTCCAAATTCATAGGGTTCTGAGTTGGACCTCTTTACACATAAGCTCTGATCCCTTAAGAAGGAAGTTAAGGATTGGATCAAGGATAAAATTAATTTTTTGGAGGCTGAATCTCATAGGTTGGAAATGGATATTTGTTCCCTCCTCTCCAACTCCAACTTTGGTATTCTATCACATGAGGAACAGATGACCTTAACTCAACTCAGATCTGATAGGAAGAAGATATTGGATCATAACCTTCTATCTTGGCAGCTCATAAGTCGTGCCAAGTGGGCTCTGTATGGTGACTCTAATACCAAATATTTCCATGCTCTAGAATCTGGTAGAAGGAATCAAAACTCCATTTGGTCTCTATTAGATGATGAGGGACATGGCATCGATGATGAAGCTGTACTTAAGGATATGGGACAGAGACATTTCATTGGTATCTTCAGGGATGACAAATAGACCTGTCTGAGGGAACAACTCAGGGTTGTATTAATCTATCCCAAGATGATCTCCCAGGATGATGCCCATTGTCTCACTAACCCTGTTTCCCTGGCTGAAGTTGAAAGTGCCTTACATTCTTTTAAAAAGGATAGGAGCCCAGGTCCGAATGGCTTGCCTGTTGAATTTTATTTGCATTTCTTTGATATGTTGGGTGAGTAATTACTGTCTGTTGTGGATTGTGCTAGGGTTACAGGATGTATACCTCCTTCCCTAAACTCTACCTTCCTTTCCTTGATCCCAAAAAAGGATAAGCCCATAACCTTCACTGAATTTAGGCCTATCTCCCTTTGCAATCTGCTATACAAATTGATCTCAAAGGTTATTGCAGTGAGGCTTAAGCTTTTGTTGGACACTCATATATCTAAAGAACATTATGCTTTTCTGAAAAATTGCCAGATTGTTGAGCCCATCAGTATTGTACAGGAGACCCTCCATACTGTGAAAACCAAAAACTCTTGTGCTCTCATCCTCAAATTGGATTTGGTGAAGGAATTCGATCATGTTAACTAGTCCTTCATTCGTCTCATCCTCATATAGATTGGGGTTCCTCTTTTGGCTATTAACTAGATAATGGGCTACCTAAATTTTGCAAATTTTGCAGTACTTATCAATGGAACACCCTTGAAGTTCTTTTCAGCCACCAGAGGCATCAGACAGGGTTGCCCTCTTTCACCATTGCTCTTCATTTTGGTTATTGAAGGACTCAGCCTATTGATTGTTGATGCAAGGGATCATGGCCTCATTAAAGGTATCAAGATCACTTCTTCTCTTGCACTTACACACCTCCTATTCGTTGATGATCTTATTCTGCTGGGCTCTGGTACATTATCTGAATGGGTGGCATTTGATGTAATTTTAAGCACTTTCTGTCGAGCCTCGAGGATGAACATTAGTATGGACAAATATTGTTTTCTTTATAATAATGTGGATGTTGATATTAGACTGGATATTGCTTGGGCTCTGCCTTATAAGATGAATCCTATCACTACAGGTTTCAATTATGTAGGCTATTATCACAAGCCTTTGGGGTATAAAGTCAATGACTAGCACTGGTTGATTCAGCGATTCGAAAACAAAATCTTTCACTGGGCACATAAAATTCTTTCACTGGGTGGTCATTTAACTCTTGTTCAAGCAGTTCTATCTAGCATCCCGGTCTATTGGTTGGGTCTTGCTCCCATTCCTATATCTGTATTGAATAAGCTTAGAAGTCTTACCTTTGCATTTTTATGGGGCTCCTCTGGCAACAAACACCGATACCATCTGTCGGACTGGAAGTACCTCTCTTGGCATAATAAGAATGGGGGATGGGGTATTAAGAATTTGTATTGGTTCAGTATTGCTCTCAGATTAAAAAATATTTGGTTGGTTCTTCAGAATGATGGACTATGGCATGATTTTATTGTCTGCAAATATATGAAAAAGCACACAATTGAGACTTGGCTCAGAGGTAAGAACTTCAATTATCGTGGAGCATCAGTATTTTGGAAGGGTTTCCTGTTGACTCTCCCTTGGCTTGGTAGAAACCTTGCTTGGAAGGTAGGAAATGGTAATAGCGTTCTTATTGGCATTGATCCCATTATTAGGGTTCCGGACATGATCTCATTCCCTATCGGTTTTAGGGACTACTTGGAGGATCTGGATATTGTCACACTATCTCAGGCATGTAATACCCTGCCTGGATTACACAAGTACTGGTATATGGCTGAGGATCTCTGTGTCTCAGGAGATTGGAAAATTATATGGGATTCCTTCACAAGAAGCCTAGAAAATGGGGGCATATGCCTCAACTCACTGTCTGATTCTCTGATTTGGACATTTAATAAGCATGATGCATTAGTTACTGCAAAATCGGTTTATGATAGTATTTTCCATTCCTTTTCTCCCTGGGCTGGTAGAAGATTACTTACACATATTTGGACCGGTTCTCTCCCCAGGAAAATCTATTGTTTTATTTGGCTGGCTTTGATGAACAATATTCTTACATGGGATAATATCCAGAAGAGAGGTTGGACTGGGCCTGGGATCTATGCACTCTGCTGTAAGGTTGTTGATTGTGTACAACACCTATTTTACCATTGTGATGTATGGAAGAGTGTTATCTCAATTATTATGGAACAGTACAATATTTCTCCTTCCTTTCAGTCAGATGATCTCTGCTCATTTCTGGAAAGGTGGACAGATAGTTTCTCCAAAACCTCTGCCTACTATTATCTCCTATTTCTCACCATGTGGGTTGTTTGGAAAGAAATAAATATCTCTATATTTTAAGGGAAAATTATGACAGTCACCAGCATTTTCCATCAGATTACTTATTTTTCATAGATGTACTATCCATCAGTCATTAAAGTAAAAAAATCCAGGTCCATGGGTTAGGGTCCTATACTTGTTTATCCATGTGGTTTCTTCGATGGGGCATCTGCTAAAGGTACTGGAGGGGTTGGCTATTGTCTGTTATTAGGTGAGTCACACTCCTTCAAGTTTGCATTGGGGGCAGGTCCTTGTACCAACACAAAAGCGGAACTGATTGGGCTCTGGGCCCTTCTACATACAGCCCAAATGATGGGGATACCCAAGCTCATAATATATGGTGACTCTTTAGTCATTATTAATTGGGATAAGGGTACAACATCCCTTTCACCACCTAAACTCCATCAATGGTGTAGGTACATAAGAAATCTATGATCATGCTTTCTAGAGCTATCTTTTTGCCATATCTATCGTGAATTCAAACAGCATGCAGATTGCCTTTCTAAAAAATATCTTTCTTTGGCTCTGGGATCAGGTAGTTACTTTGAATTTATTGAAGGCCATTTGGCCTCTCATGAAAATATTGAGCTCTTTTGAGCCCGATGTTGGAGCATGCACTCCGCTTTATTAATGCACCCACATTTTATTAATTTTGGAGCAGACTCTTTTAGACTGCAGTTCTACATTCTTTGGTTCATGATAGATATGGTTTGAGTGACAGCCTTACTGATGGGAACTGTATGTAGGAGATGTACTTGTCCCCTCTTGCAGCTTGTTGTGTTGTGCCTCCATTATGATGTAGCTATTGAACATTTTCTTTGACCCTCCTTTGCGATTGAACATTTTCTTTGACCCTCCTTTGCGATTGTAACCCACTTATTGGGATGGCATTTCAGATGCCCTTTGATTCTTAAATGAATAACAAGAACAGGCTTTTTTCTTCTAAAAAAAAAAATTTATATAAATGTTATGCATTTAAATATGTATTGTTATATGTATTGTTATATGACATTTTTCACAGGGTTTCGACCCCCCAACATAGTGTATCCAATATTTATTTAGGTTAATGAGGTTCGACCTCATATTATTATTTTTCATTTTTGATATGAATGAATAGAAGCGTATGTAAATTAAATATTTTGATTATATCTCTATTTGTTTAATAATATTATTTGTTTCTAGAGTAATGATATTAAAATTCAAATGTTGAAAGATTAGGAATGTATTTGTTTATACTTTATCTACTTTTGTTTTAAAACAGTAGACTCTATTTATTTTAAAAAAATCAATGAAAATAATAAAAATATTATATTTATCTATATGCATAGACATAGAAAACACTAAAATATTTCTAATATATACAAAAAGATAAAGCATAATGAGTATACAATCATTTTCTTTGCATTTAATCCAAGTATGCAATCTTAATCAAGAGACAAAACTATTCTAACTATGTTTACAAAAATAGATAATAACAAGTAGAACTATTTTAACTCTATTTACAATGATAAATAAATAATAACTAGAGATATTCTAAATCTGCCTACAATGATAGATAAATAACAATTAGTTTGGTTTACATATGCAAGATTTACAAAAAACATGTTTTGTTTACAACTAAGAGATTGATTGTATTAGTTTTATTTTCATTCATGCAATAATAGTAAATTAGCTCTATTTACAATGAAAGAGTAACACTAAAATCTATTTAAAGACCTAGGTTATACATTAAATATATAGGGTTAAACAAAATATCTAATGTATAAATATTAAATATAAATCACTTCAACTTTATTAGTAAAATACTAAGCTATAATACATAATAACAAATAAATGAACATATTTGTAAATAATATCGATTAACTATAGCAATAGGTTATTTGATAAGAAGTTTGTAACCCCCTATTTTTTAGGGTTGAGTGTGGGCTCTGGATAAGCACTACGAATTATAAAAAAGAATTAATGATTTCGAGTGAAAACGACTCGAGAAAAATATTGATCTCATTTGACTTATTTACAAGTGATTAAATGAAATTTTGAAAAAATGTATCTCATCAAGTACTGAAGAACTACCGTTGTTATACGAGGGATTCCAACATGCAAAGATGTTTAGAGTTTCCTAGCCTAGTAGACCTAACCACCTACCTGATGGCCTTAATGAAGAAAGTGCCATAAGTTTAGGGATCATGTCATATGATACCTAAAGACAAATGTTAACAAATAATATATATAAGTATATATTTTACATACATAGTATGTATAAGAGTAAACATAGTAATAATATTAAAAGTATGAGAAAGAAAGAGAGGTTCCATTTATTATTATTATTACTTAAAAAGAATTAAATAGTATAATACCTACAAAAGTCCAAATAGGAACTAGTTAAAAGTTCCTAAGTTAAATATTAAAAGTATGTAGATTAAATAAAATGGTTAAATCAAGAAATCAAATGATTCTTGATTTAACTGCCTTTTTGACTGAAAAATATGTCTATAAAGTCCCAAGACAAAGAGAGGCTTGGGGATCTCTTCCATATTTTTGCGGAATCATTATTTCTGCATTGTTTATTCTCAAGAGAGTTCTTGGAGAACATTTTTCCTAAGAGATAAAATGAGAACTGATTCAGACCTGATATCCCAGTTAGGGAACCCTTACCTTAGGAGCTCTAAGCTACATTCATGTTGGAACCATCTCGAGGGGATCTGGAGGAAAACCAGGAATGGTTATGGGTCATGGTTGGGTGGAACATGGTAGTTCCCAAGTGAATTAGTTATCTATACAGAGGTCAGATATGTCTATGAATTTGCTAATGCTCGGTATTTAAGTGTGTAGGTTTTCAAGCATTGGAATAGCTTCGCCATACAGGTATGAGGTTCTTGATGTTTTTCCATTCCATTATCCATTATATTTCCTCATAGAATAATTAAGGGTTTATGTTATATTTCTAACCCTATGTCTACAATTTATTCCTGGTTTAGAATATTTTATGTATCATCTCTAAACCCTAGGTTGAAATGTATTTATGTCTGAAAGACGTTCAAGGGTTTTGTTCTTCCAATTTATTTATGCATTTTATTTCATAGCTTAAACTTTATTTTTCTTATGACCTAGAAATTACTCTAAAAATAGAGTCTATGTGTTTATTTTACCTATGGATTCTCCTGGCAGATTTCATATTGCGAGCAGAAATATATCTAGGAACAAAAAGACTAAATAAAGATAACCTAAGAAACAAATCATTTCCATTAATTAATATAAACAGTACTATAAACAACTAATAAATTAAATTTCCAAACAGTCAGGCTAACAAGAGAGTCTATTGGTCTGGAGCTATAATCTAATTAAACAAAATCATAATCACATTATTCCATATCTAGAAAATAAACACTAAAAACAAATCTAGACTCAATATATCGATACCCTTTAATGGTATGAGATTTATACTTTATATAAATAAGAAACCACATTAAATCAAACCAAAGTAACAAAGATAATATAAAAACCATCGAAGATCTCTCAGGGTGTGTATATATTTTATTAATAACCAAGAATAAACATTATCATTTTCCCCATTAACTAAATATATCAATAATCAAACACACAAACAAATTAACGAGACCATCTAATGGTCTGAAGTTTATGTGTAAAATAAACAAGAATTAACATACATCTTTTACATTCATAATAAAATTAACCCCATCGTTATGACCAACCAACAGCATAAAATAACCAATAGATCACAGGATCGATTCCTAATAATTCAACCATAATGATATGCACATCACTCTTATAAAAACATAGCAGAAATACACAGTGGTCGCAGGGTCAACTCTTGTAGGTGTTATGCCCGAAACAAACCCATACACTTATAAACATAGCGACCTGGGATCAATTCCTATGGATTTGTTTTAATTACAATTCATCCTATCAAATCCTATAGGATTCATTTTGATTCCACTAAATGTTGTATCATTTCAACTATCAACTAAATAGAGGACACATGCCGTAAATCCAATTCACATAATTCGCTACACAGAGGTCAAAGCCCCGAATTAAAATTACACACTGTCACTAATTCATGGCCCTCGGCCTTTACATAAAAAAAATAATTTAAACATTATCATAAACCCTTTTATCTCCAACCCTGTCAACTCTATGTGAATAACAATGACACCTAGGGAAGGGTTACCTTCCACAGTCACGACTCTTATACATAGAGAATTCATTAACCATGAATTAACCATGAAAACATTAATTCATTTCACAATAGTATCTCTAATGGCGGGAACGTCAATGCCACATACGGCATGGCCCCATAAGCCAACAACGTTGTCAACATTTTTTTCCATATAAGAACTTCAACAAGAATTATGAATCCACACAGTCCATTAATAAGAATTATAACCATGGAATCAACATAGTATGCAAATTTTGTATATATATAAACACAATCATTATCAAAACCATTAAGGATTTGCATAGTTGTTTAACCTCAACCTTGCACCATTGCAAGCAATGGTGATGTTGCCACTACCCAAAACATATTTACACATTTAGAAATAACACGGAGTGTGTCAAGTTTACCAAACCATATCACTACGCAGAGCAGCCTTAAAACAAAAACCCTGAATGCATTAGTTCCATCCCAAAGAATCTAAACCCCAGCAAAACCCCAAGTCTTAACACATCTATGATTCCTTACAATTCATTACACAGACACTACTCCCTTTCCCAGAACATAGCCATTAAAAACCAGAGCCAAACATTCAAACCCACGACGAGTTCAAAACTCTGTCACAACAACCACATGAGAGAGGGGCAATTTTTAACTTGTACAAGAAGGGATTACCTAAATGGGTATGGCGTTGACACTGGGAAACCCACGACCACAATTTCTTCATACCCTGCAACCTGCAACACAGGACAAGCCACGATGAGGAGTATGCATTGTAAACAAATATGAACAGACAGAATAATGTTGTTAAACCAGAGTGTGAACGTACCTGCTAAGCCATCGTAGCTTCACACCACCATACCACGCAGAGGCAGAGCTCACGTATCCATGTTGCGAATGACCAAACCAATGCAAGAAGCCCAATTCATAAGCTTGGAGCTCACGATTCCAAGGTGCATTTAAGTCTCCACCCTGGCCTCCATTAACACCATTCCAAACCCATATCGTATAGTTCATTCCAACCCTTAAACCTTGCCCAAAAATATGTGCATTACAAAACCCCAAAAGTGCATCGAATACATAGGGTTTAAGCCATAGTCCATGGAATATGAAATATTCCATGGAGGACTATAGGAAAAGGTATTACAATCATACACCAACTATATTAAAACCATACACTAAGACTATGTTAGAGCATGAACCAATTTATAAAGCCTTTATACCATAGTAAGTATGTGCCATGTAAATATAAGTGCACTAGTGACCAAGTCACTATCGTAGAGTCTGTATGAATAACAATAATAACCCGTGCAACATAGGCTACTAAACCATCCATCCTAGTATAAATATCATCTAACAACCATCATATTGTCACTAGGATAGATCTATAAAACTAAGTGCTAGTGACGAAATAGATAGCATGTCCTGTTCATTTTTTATAAGTAGTTTCCATCACCAAGTGCACCTGCACACAACAATGAAAGAAATGTGTTAGTTCGTAAGTACTAAGTAAGTATGTAGTGAAAAGTAGAAAAAATTTACCTCTCAGGTGTTTACAATGGAAAACAAGTCCCACCACTCCACCCCTTTTTCAATAACAAGTTAAGTCATAATTGTTTATACAATAGTAATCAAACGTTATAACCAATGACTACATAATCGAAACAATTAACATACATGTAAATGCATAACCATAGATCAAGATAGTAATCAACATCACGACAACATAAGTATTACATTAATAACCACATCTGGAAATATGAAAGCAAGACGTAAGAACAGCTTACGACATTCAGTACATCAAACAAAGTACGACACATTTCGTAGAGTTAAATAATTTCCAGCTCAAGTAGTAAATGACTAGCCTAATATTTTTTTATTATTTTCAAATTTTTAGGACATTGCAAGTGGTATCAAATCCCATCTTCAACACTAAGAGACCAAATGGGCATACCCAACATTCGTTGCAAGGAAAATAAAGTATGTTTTAAATTTTGTTAACTAACAGAAATTTTTCCTCTTATTAAAAAATTGCAATTTCAGGATTTTAAAGGAACAAGTGCAGATCATGAACACTACAGAAGATAACAACCAATCAAGGAAGTTGAATACCCCCACCTAGGAAATAGAACTAGTGGTGGATCTGAATTCTGATATAATGAAAACCATACAAAGTCTTCAAGAAGACTTGCAGAGTTTCAGGGATGATAATCTAAATGAAAGAAAGGAACAACAAGCAATTAATGAAGCATTGCTACGAAACATGACGAGAGTAAGGCTGCAGGTAAAACCCACTCATTCAACATATAGGCACAAGAAATAATTTTACCATAAATGAGCCAGCAGCCCGAGAGAAGAAGGAAAAGAAGAGCATACCCATGAACCTCCATAAGGAGATCATCACAGTCTTTCTAGTGATGATTCTCTTTCCCCATGCAAAAAGAAATAGAGAAATGATGACAATCTTAATGGAGAATTTCGAAAAATAAAAGCCCCAACCTATGAAGGGGAGATGAATACGGGGGAAAAAGATGAAGAGTGGCTGTTGGGTATGAGCAAATATTTTCGAGTTCATAACTATTGTAGTGAAATGAAATCTCGTCTAGCCATCTTTAACTTAAACGACAAAGCAGATATATGGTGGAGAGACTTGAATCATACCAAGAAATATGAGTTAAGAGAAATATGGTGGAGTAAGTTTTACAATATTTTTCAAGAGAATACAGGTTGAAAATATTCTTTGAAAGAAAAGTGAAAGAGTTTCATGAGTTACGTATGGGATACATGACTATGGATACGATAAAGACAATCTTCTTCTGGCAGAAAAATTTTAAGATCTATACTGCTCATAGACTCTAAATAGTCAGCAAAAGGATCATCAAAATCACAATGAAATACCTCTTGGAGCTGCTGCTCCAACTGACTGTGTTGCAGCTGCTCTTCTTTTCCTTCACAATCTTCAATGCCGAATGTAGACTGCTTGATCTCTGCTAGCTTGCTTGTAGTCTTCCTGTAGCCTGCCTTTATTTAACCAAGTCAACTACTATTTCTACTGCAAACTGGAAAAAAGAAATGCTCGGGCAGTGAGCTTATTTCCTACTCCTACACTAACCAGCTCTGCCACTTGTTAAGTGAATGCTGATTTCCATAGCATCCATCTAAGCAATTTGGATACTGAAAACATCTCATCTTTCTCGCCAATCAGCAAATGATGTTTGACATGAATCAACAATAATAAGAAGTCTTTCAGGAAACCATACTTACCCAGAAACACTGGCAAGCTAAGGAAATCTGAAATCTCCAGGTTCTTTGAAAAGTATAGGTCAATGAAAACTGCCACTGGATCTTTAAAAGGAAGATAAGTAACATGCTGCTCCTC
>LPNX010716472.1:338073-378670 GCA_001517045.1 Pseudotsuga menziesii
GGTTTTCCTCTTCTAAAGACGGATATATATAAGAAGGATGATGATTTTCTGAATATACAAAACAGAAAATAATTCCCTTTACACGCGAAGGGAAAAGAATGAAAGAGGTAATAAAGAACAACAACAGTTCATGAAGCAAACTAATGAACTGATACCTGGAATTTGATTTGAGCTTCTTCATTCTTTATCAACAGGATCCTCCCCAGTGGAGTCTTTGAATGTGGAGTCGCCAGATAGATGTTTACAACCAATATAATGTTCAGCCTCTGTCTATCATCAAAAGCTGAAACTATGTCGTCTCCCAGGGAAGCTTGCTTCACTCTCCGTTCCCCGGCAACGACGCCAATTTGTTATCACTCCAAGAAACCCTTTGTGGTTGTAGACCAAAGGTGCTTGGTAACTTAAGAAATGAATGTTTTTCAATAGGTGGATCAATGGGATACCAAGAAAGCACAATGAAGAGATTAACTTATCAGAATATCTTAATGAACCAGTGCTTTTAGAAACTGCTAATCAGATACAGGATTGGAAAAAGGTATGGAGAATACTATTTAGATAACCAAGTACATGGAATGCAGGGTCATAGATAACCAAGTACATATAAATGCAGGGTCATACTAAACAGTAAAGAATTCCTTCGATCAAGTTCATGAGCATAAAGCTGAGCTAAACTTAAACAAAGTACAGAACAATAAGATAGATGAAGAAGTCTGATAGCAGAGGCAAAAGAAGACTGTGATTTGTATTAGGATAAGCAATCAGTACATAGGCCAAATTCTCTCCAAGATTGAACCCCTTCCTCGTATGAGTTCTTAGGCTTTATAGCCTTTACAAAACAGTCTCTAGATCCTAAAAACATGGATTTTGTTATCCTAACTAGAACAGCCAATGCAAAAAGATAGGAAATGATCCCTGAAGTCAAGGAAATGATCATGTGTTGGTCCCCTTTCTCATGCTTGATAGTTGGTGAAGTGTAGTTAGCCTCCCAAGGCTCGGTGGCTTTGATTAGGTATGTGCAGACTCGACCTAGCTGATGTGGCAGTCGATCCCAGAACTATTGCCTTAAAAAGATGCTAAAATATAGCAACCAACCCACTTTGACTTTCATTTTTCACAAACCTCCTGTAGATAATGGTAGCCTAATTCATAACTTGCTTATTCTACTCGGCCTCCCGCCATTCCAACTAGAAAATCCGCGATATGGGAAAAAACTTAAGCGATCTGTGAAAACAGACTTTCGGCAGCTAAGCCTTCTGCCAGTTTCACGCGTTAGCTGCCGAAAGTCAGCCTTTTCGGTAGCTAATGAGCTCTTGGAGGCTCGCCTAAGCTGCCGAAACCTGTAGAATTCCTAAAAAAACTGCCTTTGGAAAAAATCAATTTTCTCAGCCGTCCGATGTCCATTTTGCATGTTCAAATAGTCGATTTTGATCTACAGATCATAAGCTATCTACTGGTGCTTTCAGATTTGAATTTAGGGCTTGGGAAGGCCATTGAAATTTCCCCGCAAAATCACGTGATTTCAGCAGAAAATTCCTCCAATCCTTTGTTACAGGTCTGTTTATTGCCAATAATTTTGACAGAAGCAACCTATCGTTCTCCTCATGGCATCTTTGTATGCGGCCTGATGGTTGCGTTTTATCTCCTTTGTTTGCTGAGTAGAATCCCATGTGCATCGGTATATGAAAATAAATAACTCGTGATGAAGAAAAGGAAATGGCGCTCAGTGTCAAGCTTTGAATATCTTATTTGTTGAAAAGTTTCTACACGTCATTTTTGCCACGAATTAACTTTTCCACATCACATGATGGAGTGTTCGGACTGTTCTATTCTCCATGTCTTCCTTCCTAATTTGTGTGCTCCTCACAGTCAAATCCCATAACAGCCCGAGAATATCAAAATGTTTCAGCAGCAATTTCTCAATCCACTACAATAATGAGCAAGCAATGCACCATCAATCTTTCCTTTCGGCGGTTACAATAGGCTCGTTTGATGATTTGATGAGTACGAAGCAATCTTTGATTTTTGCACATGGATATGTTTTCGGCAGCTAAAGTCAAACTTTATTAGCTGCTGAAACTGGCCTGTTTCAGCAGTTAAGTAAACTTCCATAGACTTAGTTAATTGCCGAAAGCTGAAATTTTGATTTTGAAGGCCAAGACTCATAGAAATTAAAAAAATTTACCCATTTTATCATCCAAAAATGACGGTGGTCAATTTGGGAGATAACACTTTGATTAATGGATTTTTAGATCTGTTGCAATATGTACCCTACATCAAGAATGAGAAAGTAAAAATACAACAGATTTTAAGATGTATTCCTCCCAACTTTTGGTAGAGGATTGAATTTGACATGCCTAAAACCTTTGGCACCGCCTTACACAAAGCTAGGATTTGCTATGAGAATGGGAAGCTAAGGCAATAGAACCTAAACATAAACAGAGATAGATCTAAGAACTTCTCTGACAACCGCAAACTGGGTTTTAACCCACCACCGTAAAGAAAACAGAACAACAGTTTTCTAGCCAGCAATAACTTCAATAAATCAGGTACAAATCCATATGTACCAGCTCCAAATTCTAACAAACCAGCAGCAAATGGGGGAGCCAATGTTGCTCCACTACAAATTAAATGATAGAAATTCCAAGGGCCTCATTATGTTCGGGACTGTAAGAATAAGACCAATGCGGTATTACACAAATTGCAGGAAGAACCAATGGTAGAGGACATAGATGGAACACCGTGAATTTATGCAGCCTTGGATGGCCAACAGGCAGACCATCAGGCTACCATGGTTGATATAGAAGGTAAGATCTTGAACACTTCTATTTCAATATTGATTAACCTCGGTGCTTGCCGAAGCTATGTATCACCTAAAATTGTTGATATATGTAAACTAGGCAAAGTTAAACATGATAAACCTTGGCTGGTGCAATTAGCCATAGGTATGAAACATAAAGTTTTAGAGATAGTTAAATATTGTGAGTTAAACTTGAATGGTTTTCCTACTAAAGTAAACCTAAACATCCTACCCTTAGGATCATATGATATACTTATGGGCATGGACCGGTTGGAACAACACCATGTCATGCTTGATTGCTTACACAAGTCAATATTGTGTATGAATATTCAAGGGAATCAAGTAAAGATTCAAGGCATACCAAAGAAATTTTCTGTAAGGAAGATATCTGCTTTACAAGCAAAGAAGTCTATTAGGAAAGGCTGCAAGCTGTTTGCAGTAAACATCCAAGATGTAGAAGTTTAAAGAGAACAACATATTGAGGACTTTCCACTTCTTGTAGATTTCAAGGATGTATTTCCTGAGGAGATCCCAAGATCACCTCCGAAATGAGACCTAGACTTTTCCATAGAACTGACACTAGGATCAGTTCTAGCTTCGAAAGCCCTTACCGCATGAGTGCAGCAAAGTTGGTGGAACTAAAAATGCAGTTGCAGGAATTGATAGAGAAAGGGTATATCCAACCAAGTGTGTGTAATGTACCCAAAATTTGAAAATAATTTTTTTTATTAGGCTAGTCATTTACTGCCTGAGCTGGACATTATTTAAATCTGCGGAATGTGTCGTACTTTGTTTGTTGTACTGAATGTCATAAGTTGTTCTTACATCCTGCTTTCATATTTCCAGATGTGGCTATTAATGTAACACTTATAATGTCATGATGTTGATTACTATCTTTATCTATGGTTATGCATTTACATGTATGTCAATTGTTTCGATTATTTACTCATTGGTTATAATGTTTGATTATTGTTGTATAAACAATTCTGACTTAACTTGTTATTGAAAAATGGGTGGAGTGGTGAGACTTGTTTTCCCTTGTAAACACCTGAGAGGTAACTATTTTCTACTTGTCATTGTAGGATTAATTACTTCTTATGAACTAACGCATTCTTTCCACATTGTGTGCAGGTGCACTTAGTGACAGAAATTGCTTATAAAAGCTGAACAGGACATGATGTCCGTTTCGTCACAAGTACTCCATTTTACAGATCTATCCTAGTGAATTTATGATGGTTGTTAGTTGATTTTATGCCAGACTGGATGTTTCACTAGCTTGAGTTTCACGGGTTCTTATCATTATTTTTACGGACCCTACGCCATTTATTTAGTTACGAGTCTATTTATTATTTACATGGCATACTTGTATATGGTATTGATATGTTATAACTTGGTTTAAGTTTTGATATGGTCTTGGTGTAATATTTAAGACCATTGGCATTAGCCCTTCCATGGAATATTTTGTATTCCATGGAATATGGCTAAACCTATGTATTCGATGCATATTTTACATGGCACGTTGATTAAACTTGGCTCTGTGTTAAAGGGTGATATAAACTATACAATGTGGGTTACGAAATATGTTGTTGGAGGCCAGGGTGGTGACATTAATATGCATCAAAATGTGTGGGCCTCAAGCTTAGGGATTGGCCCTCACATTGGTTTGGGGTCATTTGCAGCAGGGATGCGTGAGCTCTACCTCTGTGTGGTGTGTTGGAGTGGAGCTTGGAAGGGTGGGTTGTGGTGGAAGGTACGTAGTCCACACTAGTTTAACAATGTTTGTTTCGTTGGTTCAGTTTGGGTTCAAATCGTACTCCTTACCATGGCTCTCTTATGTGTTTGCAGGTGCAGGGTTTGAAGAGATGGGATTGTGTGTCGTGGGTTGTTCAGAGGCAATGCCATACCGATACGGGTAAGCCCCACTATACAAGTCTTAAAATGTGTCCCCCTCTTGCATGGTTGTTGTGACATATTTTAAAACTTGTCATGGTTTGAATGTTTGTTTATGGTTTCAATGGATTTGTTTGTAGGAAAAGGATTGTTTGTATAATGAAATTGTAAGGCATCAAGGATGCGTGTAATGAATTGGGGTGTTGATGGGGTTTATTGCCTTTGGGCTAGGACTATCGTATTCAGGTTTTATGAATGGAAACTCTATGCATCAATGTGGCTTGGGAAGACTTGATAGGCTCTGCATATAGTAATTTTGGTTAAGTTCTTGGTAATGGTGGTAGCACCATTGCTTGCAATGGTGCAAGGCCGAGGTTATACGACTGTGCAGTTCCTTATTGGATTTTATATTTTTTATGTATATATATTTACAGAATTTTCATACTATGTGGATTTCATAGTTATAAATCTTATTATTTGGACTGTTTGGATTTGTAAATCATTTTTAAGTTCTTATGTGAAATCACTATTGTGTTGTTTGGCCTTTGGAGTCATGTCGAAAAGGGAAATGGTGTTCCCACCATTTACACTGCGACTGTGTAGTTAGATGAATGGATTATTGTTTTTATAGTTGAAACTTGTTTATGGTTAATCCTTGTATTAGATTTTAAGAGTCGTGATAGGGGTGTAACCCTTCGATGGGTGTCATTTCTATTTGCATAGCATAGACAAGGTAGCGTTAATGTTTAAATACTCTGTTATGATTAGGGTCAAGGGCCGTAGTTACAGTGTATATTTTTAATTGGGTCTTTCGACCACTGTGTAGAGATTAGATGTATTTTGATTTATGGTCTTTTTATTTAATAGCATGGCTTAATATTGAAATGCTATAGTGTGTGGTAAAAAACTAACAACAAATCCGACAGGATTCGATATGGCGACTTGTAAAGAAAAAAAGAACCAACATGAATTGATCCTGGGTCGTTATGGTTGTAAAATTTTATTATTGTAAGGTTTGATTTGGTAATTTTATCGTTGACAGGAATGGATCCCACGACCTTTGTGTATTTATACTACGTTTTTAATGTGTTGTACATAGCATTATGGTAGATTTATTTGTTGGGACTTTCATTATGGCATACGATTCTTGTATATATATTTCGTAAGTTGTTTAAATAGTTTGGTTTATTATATATGCAATGGATTTATGTGGATTATTGTTTATATCTTCAGACCATTAGATGGTCTTGATATTTGGACTGTAGATTTGATTTAAGGATTTCTTTAATATATGAGGAATGATTTTGTTATGACTTGGTTCTTAATAAATACATACAGACCTTGAGGGGTCTTCGATGGTTTTAATATAGCTTGTTATTTTGTTTTAGTGATTATTCTTTAATTATAGGATAATATGTTTATAGTATTGTTTATTTATAAAAATAGCTTCAGACCTATTAGAGGTCTTGATTCCTTGACTGTTTGGCATTTTAATTGTTATTTGATTTTAATTATGCTTATACTTAATAATGGAAATGATTTGTTTCTTAGGTTATGAATTACCATAGTTTAATTAACTGTATTTTATATTTATGTTTTGTTTATAGCTTAACCACATCTTAACCCGAATTAGTCTTTTTACTCATGAATATAGTTTTGCTCGCAATATGTAATCTTCCAGTAGAATATATAGGTAAAATAATCATATAAACTCTATCTAGAGCAACTCCTAGGTTTTAGGAAAAACAAAGTTTTAAGCTAGGAAAATAAATGTAGAACTAAGTATAGAAGAAAATAAGCCCTAAATAATTCTAGGACAGGAAATAAATTTCAGACAGGGTGTTTAGAATTAAAAACAATAACTCTTAAACAATATAGACATACATAGGGTCTATAAATAAAATGCAAACCCTTGAATATTCTAACATGAAATAAATATAAGCATAGGGTTAGGAATATAACATAAACCTTTAACTATTCTAACGGGATATAATTTCAGGCATAGGGTTAGAAATATAACATAAACACATGAATATTCTAACAGAAATTATATTGGATAATGGAACGAAAAATAAAGAACCTCATACCTGCTAGGTGAACCTATTCCAATGGCTGAAACCTACACACTCAATTACCTAGCATTAACAATTCAAAAACATATCTGACCTCTGTATAGATGACCGAATCACTTGGGAACTACCATGTTCCACCCAACCATGACCCAAAACCATTCTTGGTTTTAATCCGGATCCCCCCAAGCTGGTTCCAACATGCAAGTAGCTTAGAGCTCTTAAGGTAAGGCTTTCCTAACTGGAATATCAAGTCTTAATCAGTTCTCATTTTTCCTCTTAGGAAAATGTTCTCTAAGAACTCTCTTGATAATAATTAGGCAGAAATAATGATTCCAAAAAATGGAAGAGATCCCTAAGCCTCTCTTTGGATTGGGTCTTTATAGACAAAATTTTCATTCAAAGGGGTAGTTAAATCTAGAATCATTTGATTTCTTGATTTAACCCTTTTATTTAATTTAGTTACTTTTAATAATTAACTTATGAACTTTTAGCTAGTTCCTTATTGGACTTTTATACGTATTATAATATTTAATTTTCTTTTAGTAATAATACTAATAGATGGAACCTTTCCTTCTATCTTACATTATTAATATTATTACTATGCTTACTCTTTATACATACCATGTATAAAATATATAATAATATATATATTATTCGTTAACATTTGTCTTTATGTATCATATATTAGGATCCCTAAACTTATGACACTTTCTTTATTAACGCCATTAGGAAGGTGGTTAATTCTACTAGGTTAGGCAACTCTAAACATCCTTGCATGTTGGATTCCCTCGTATAACATGGTAGTTCTTCAGTACTTGATGAGATACAAAAATTCAAAATTTCATTTAATCACTTTTAAATAAGTCAGATGAGATCAATATTTTACTCCAGTCGTTTTCACTTGAAATCATTAATTCTTTTCAGTAACTCCTAGCACTTATCCAAAGCCCATACTCAACACTAAAAATATGGAGTTACAAACTTAGCGCAATTCCAGAGCTCCTCGCTTAACACTAATTCTAGGATGTACTTGTAGGATACACCTAGGGATACAATGGCCAAGGATCTGATGTTCTAGTTCTTATGCTCAACATCAACTAGGAAGGCTCCAGGGCTTATGCCCAACACTTCCAATTTATCTTTTCATTTACTCCAGAGCTTCCTGCTCAACACAAAGGTTTTCATATCTCATGTGTTTCAGAGCTTCTCGCTCAACACAACATAAACACTCATGTGCTCCAGAGCTTCTCACTCAACACAAAACATCTTAAATACTCATGTGCTCCAGAGCTCCTCGCTCAACACAAAACATCTCATCAATCATGTGCTTCAGGGTCCACACCCAACACATAAAATCATACATAAAACATATGTAATTGGATTATGCCCAATATATCAAACAAATCATCATGTTCATATGTAGTGGGGTATTTGACCCAGTATATCAAAATAAAACATCAAGGTAACATCATAATCAATGGGACTCATGCCCAAATGTGTTAGGTAAAAAATTTGGGATATCACTATGTGTCTCCCTGGGGAGCACCAATACTTTTTGTGAAGAAAAAGGATGGTACGATGAGAATGTGCATCGATTATCATCATCTTAACAAGATGACCATCAAGAACTGATACCCACTCCCTAGGATCGATGACTTGTTTGATCAAGTAGGAGGAGCCAAGATCTTTTCATAGATTAACCTACGATCCGGGTACCATCAGGTATGGATTCGTGACGAGGATATTCACAAAACCACCTGTCATACAAGGTACGGTCACTACGAGTTTGTAGTAATGTCATTCGGGTTGACCAATGCACCCACGAACTTTATGTGTATGATGAATAGTATATTCAGGAAATATCTGGATAAATTTTTGTTGGTCTTTATATACGACATCCTATTTTATTCTAAGAGTAAAGAGGAGCGCGAGGAACACATCCACATAGTGCTACACGTGTTACAGGAACACCAGCTATATAGAGGCATCACAAACTCCTCACATATCAGCTTGTAGAAGCTTGAGTATTTGTGTGCACAAATAATTTGATAAGCTGCATATATGGGGGTCTTAGTGTAATCCAAATCATAATTTAGCTTTCAGAATTGATGCACACATAGAATTCAATCTATCAAGTAAGAAGCCATGTAGAATTCTGAGTTTCTTTGCATCATCCCTCCCTATGTGGCAGCTATACATGAGTACAAGTTTCTTGATATAATGTCTGCCCAATTGAAAATCGTGCCCTCAATGGCCACATAATACATCAATGGGATCCAACTTAACTTGTATAATTTCCCATTTTACCTGCCAAAGATCATGTTTAGCATTAGGGCTATGTCCTTGTAAGGGGTGCGTAAACTTGCAGTCTCATATTCACCAAAATATTTCTGTCGTAGTTTTTTTCCTACGATTATCATATTTTTGGCGCATTCCATAATGTCCAAATATACATTTTTAACCCATTCATCTGTCATCATAACTCACAGGGTTAGTAGTTTGCAGGCCCTAGCTACCTATTCTAGATTGAAAGAAGCAAAATCTTTCCCTTGCGTGTTGGAAATCATCATCATGGTCGGGTCTATTTGTGGTATAATCCATCTGATTACCTCAGTGCATGGGAAAAGTTCCAGGTGCGTGGTTGTCTTGGTGATACCTAATTTTCTTATATTTTCATATAGAGGCATATCTTCGAGGCTCGCATCATGGACACTCTGATATTTGATCATATGATATATTTCACCCCACTTAAACTCCTAATCAACACCTCTGATGGATTTAGTATCTTCATATATGATTTCCATCCTGGATATAACCTGCACATCTGAATCATGTTCGGTGGCCTTGGATTTCTTCTTTTTGCTCTTCTTAGGAATGGTGTGATGTGAGGACTAAAACTGTAGTATGAGAAAGGAAACCAATGACGCCAACACCTCGCTACACCTTTTTTTGTTTGGTTCAACGGAACTTTTAAATGAGCTTGTCATACACGTGAGTTGTTTGAAAACGTCGGACGTCCGAAATGAGCCGAAGGAAAGTTTTGAAGCCAACTCACTTTTACCTTAAATAATAAGAGTAGGGCATAATATTACATATATAATAGCTTTCATGTGCACGAGTCTTTACACCAAGTTATAAATAGGGCTATTTATTATTCTTTTGTACCAATATGAAAGAGATGTCTTAGTCATACTAATTAACAAAAAACAACATGCGGTGAAACTTGATTTTTGCCGATAGTGTCGGCTTGATAGGCTAAGTGTCGTCGACACCATCGACAGAAACTCATCAAATTTTTCTGATAAATACTTCAACCTTGGTTTCAAAACTTGACAAATAAATCAAGATCGACTAAAGAAAGTTGGATGAAAAATCTAAGTTCTTCCAATGTGTCGGCTTGACTCACTGAGTTCTTCAGACACGTCAAAAGAAAAAACTGAGTTTTCTAACTTAGTGAAAAAATCTTTCTGGATTGATCAAAGAAAAAACTAAGTTATGGAATGAAAATTTCAAGGAGTAGTACCAATCTAAGAAAGGCTTAAATCCAAAATCTAAGGAGGGGCCCTAAAAATGTAAAATTTCGGGGAGGCAATTGCAACAGTAGCAATTGGGGACTATCTGGTGAACACATATCTCTGAAAAACTACTTTTTCAAAACAAAAAATGCTACTTGGTACTTGATTATAACAACTTATTCAAGGTCTCTTTCGAGATTATTTAAGAATCTAGACTTTCTAGGGATGTAAAAAAAATTTCATCACACTGATTGTAGTCTTTTGGGGTAGGGTAACCAAGATTAGAAGTCCCAAAAACTCTCTTGGGGCCAAAATGTGAGATTTAATTTACCTCTGTATTATGGTTGCCACCGGATATGACACCACAGGGTTGTGACAAAGTTATACAAATGTATGCGTTTGTTCCTCATTTCTCATGCTATTTGCATTCTTTTGATGCTTAAATACATTTGTCTTTTGAGGCTTCCTTAATTGTTTCTTTTACTTTGAGAAATTGATTTAGGTTCTTCCATCCATAATTTCCTTTTGTGTGAGTGATGTCTTGTTCCAACTCATGGACAAAGAAGAACCTTTCTGAGAAATCCATTTATTTTACTGATTTATTTCTTCAATATATCTTCTTGATGTATATTTTATGTTTTTGGAATTTTGACTCTTTATATTAAGCCTTTTGGATTTCATTATGTAGCATGGGATTATTTTGAATGTCATACAACTATCATTTCTGCTTCCTTTCCATGGGTCTATTGTGGCAAGCTTCTTTAGGACAAATATTAGTGTGAAGGTGGATGGAACCCCAAAATAGTATTCTAGACCTCATACACCCTAGTTATTTTATGGGGCTTAAATAATACTTCAATGTGTTCTTGAAACAACTTCCCTTTCTGCAGTCTATTAATTAAAGAATCTCGTCTTTGATCAAAATCTTGCATATATCTCTCAATAAGCAGCTCTTGGATTTCAAAGCATTTTTCAATTATTCAGATCCCTATGCCCCCAAGCACCCAAAAATTGATTTGGATTATTCTGAAACAAAATCAAATAAACTAAAGTAAATCAACAAAAACCAAAAAAAATAAGAACAGAAAAGAAAGGGTTTATTTATGTACAAAAATATTCCTAAAATAACTAGGTGAAATAAGGTTTGAGAACAAGGCCATTTACATGAAGTTTTCTTCCTTCCCTTGTAATTATTGCAATTTATAAGTCAAGGGGCCTAGATTATTAGTAATATGATAGGGGCCAACCCATAGATGTTGAAATTTGGTATATTTTCCCTTCTCACAATGCGGGTGATCCCATTTTAGAACCAAGTCTCCTATTTCAAAATTCCATTTTCCAGATTTTCACTTATCAAATCACCTCATGACAATTTCTTGTTGTTGCTTAAATATTTCTTTAGACTTAAGTTGGAACTCTTCAAGTTTTAGCAAAGTGTTAATACATGCTTGCAAGACTTCACTACCAGATCCCCATGAGGCTTGAGCTAACTGAGAGGATGGAAGAAGAATGTTCGGGGGTAGAATAGCTTCTTTACCATAAACCAAAGTATAAGAAGACACCCCTAAGTAATTCTTTTGGGTGAAACTATCTGCCCATAGTTCATTGGGAAGTGTTGTGTGCCAATTTCTTTGATTTTCAATAATAGTCTTCTTTAGGATTCTGATGATATTTTTGTTTGTTGTTTCTGCTAACCCATTTCCCTGAGGATAATAATTGGTGGAATAATGTAATTTGATTCACTTTTCACAAGCGAATTCAATTATCTTAATGGATGAGAAATAAGAGGCATTATAAAAAACAAGTGAAATTGGAACCCCAAACATGGACATAGTATTTTCTTGTAAGAAGTCGATGACCACATCCTTGTTCACTTTGCGTAATGGAACCGCTTGAACCCATCTTGTGAAATAATCCATAGCCGTGAGAATAAATTTATGTTGTATTGAATAATTCACGTTGATTTCCCCAATGATTTCTATACCCAATTGTTCAAAAGGCTCTGAAATAATAATGACTTGCAACGGTCCAGCTACTTTGGGAAATCTTCCACCGCTTCTTTGACATACGTTGCATTTTCTTGCATAAGAATGAGAATATTTGAATAATGTTGGACAATAATAGCTAGCTCTTAGGATCTTGTGAGTGGTATTATCTCCAATGAAATTCCCTCCCGTGGGGCCATCATGCAATTCCTTAATGAATTTGGAAGCATATTCTTGTTTGAGGCATCTCAGGAATACTCCAATATATTTCTTCCTGAAAAGAACTCCATTGATTATCTGGTAGGAGGATGACTTCAAATGGAGTTCCCTTCATTGTTTAGAATTCCAATGCTCTGGTAAATGTCCTTGCTGGAGATAATGAACTAGATCCATGTACCAAGATTTGTTAGCAATAAAAACGGGGCATACATCAATCATGTTTAACTCTGCTTCATTCTCCCAATCAAAATCTGCATTAGTATGACCTTTTGCAATTAACTTACATAAGCCTTGAGCTTTGATGATAGCGGCTAGTTTGAATTCTAAATCATACTCCTGCAATGTTGTCACGCAATTTCCTCTTCACTCACCCAATTCTTTTTGTACGAAGAAGGTTCTGATAGCTAGATGTGGAACGATCACTTTTGTCCTACTTTTTAGAATGTAAGGTTTGAATTGTTTGATTGCTTTGAAAATGGTGTATGCTTGTTTGTATGCAGCAAGATAATTTAAATCATCCCCTTGTGATATGGTGCTCATAAATGATATTGGGTATTCATCTCCCAATTCTCCCTTCTACGTTAGCACCGCTACAAGTGAGTTCTCTAAAGAAAAAGTATACAAAATATAGTCTTTTTCAAAATCAGTACTTCTTAGAGAAGGCGCATGAGCTATTGCTGCTTTGATGTCATTAAAGGAAACCTTCTCAACATCAATCCATTTAAATTGCACACTTTGCTTCACCATTTGTTGCAAAGGTTTCACAATTTGTGCAAATTCTGGAACAAACCTTCGAACAAAATTTATTGTACCCATAAATGATTGCATATATTTTTTATTATGGGGTAAGGGAATATGAGATATAACTTTAATTTTTTCTGGGCCTATGGAGATTCCCTTTTTTGAAATAATATGACCCAACAATTTTCCTTCTAAAACTATGAAAATGATTTTCTTTGGATTTAAATATATGCCATATTTTATACAGCAATCAAAAATTTGTTTTAAATGAAAAACAAGATCTTCCCTTTTCTTAGATAAAACTATCACATAATCTAGATATACCACCACATAGTGTCCAGTCAATCCCCAAAAAGCGATATCCATTGCCCTTTGAAATGTAGCTCCAACATTTATGAGACCAAAGGGAATTCTTCTATAAGAAAATGTTCCCCACTTCATTGGAAATGTAGCTTTCGTCCTATCTTGTTCAGCCACCAATACTTGGTTATAGCTTGAAAATCCATCTAATAAGGAGAACAATTCCGAACCCGATACCATGTGGAGAATTTGTTCCATCAATGGAACTGGATAGTTTTATTTATCTGAAGCTCTGTTTAGATTTCAGAAGTCAACACATAACCTTATTTCTCCTAACTTCTTTCTTAGTGGAACCAAATTGGCTACCCATTTGAAATGTCGGACTCTAAAAATAATCTTTGCATCAAATAATTTATTTACCTCATTTTGGATTAAAGGTTCCATCTTTGGATGTATTTTCCTCCGTTGTCGCTGGAATGGTTTTACGCCCACATTAATAAGAATAATATGTTGAATGATACATGTGTGATATGTCTTTAGGTATTCATATGTCCATGCAAATATCTCTTTATATTGCTTGAACAAATTGATAAACCGGTTCCTTTCTCTAGGAAAACAACACTTTCACACGTTCACGTACTTGGGCTCTATTTTCATTCCCAAATTTATTAATTCATACTACATGGATGAACTATTAGTTTTGACATTGGATGGATTTCTAAAATTTTTATGTAAATCAAACATTCCTTCCAGTGTCCTTACTCCTTTGGGCATGAAATTTCCTTTGGTTTCTTCTCCATTTTGTATATTTTCCTGATTCTCTTCATCCTCGATTATAGAGTCTTTGAAAGCTTCATTATTTGTCATAAAATCAATAATTTCTTCATCATCATCAAACACCCTTAAGCTCATAATATTATCTACTACTGATGGCCTGAAAATAAGTTCAATAGAACACTTTTTATTAGTTGGCACTAATCTTGTAGCAGAAACAACTAAAAAATCAATTGTAGCATTTTGTAATCTAAGAATTCAATTGATATTAAAAGCATTAAAATGTGAAATCAGATTCCAAAATTTAGCTTGATTTCCTTTTAAGTGTGGTGGTGGACAATGAATTGTATCTCTGATTTTCCTACCTACTATAATCACCGAAAACTTTTAATTTCCTAACATTAATTTCAATGGCTCTCTTCAGGACCAGCACCAAAGCTTCATATTCAGCAGTATTATTTGTGCACTCAAACTCTAGTCTATAAGAGAGAAATTTTTTATTCTTTACTGGGTCAATCAAGACACAACTAGCTCCTGACCCCTCTTGTGTTTTGGAACCATCAAAGTATAAAAACCAAAAGCTATCTTTTAAATATACCTAATTAGTGTTCCTTCCTATGTTAGAAACTAAATTTACTATGTTACAGTCAATATCATCAGTTCATGAAATTTGAAGGAGATCGGACTGTGAGTCTGATTCACAAATGGATTCTTCAGATTGATAATTCCTTGGATCAAGCTATAAAAAGTAGTTACCCAAAACTGAAGATGAGAATTTTACAGGTTCATTCTTTCCTTCCAGCTGAGTTACATTATGCTTCATATGCGGTTCCCTCATTATCTTAATCTAATTTTGACTATTCTTATAAGTCATCCACATGTGAGACCAATCAGTTGCAAAGTAACCATTTAGTTTCCTTGACTAGTCTCTACTCAATATCAATCCATAGTCCTCTGGTATATCTACTACCATGATATCTATAAACTGGAAAACTCTATCATCTACAGATAATCAAATTAACACATCTTTCATTTCCCCTATGACCTTGACGACAGATCTGTCCAATTGAATGATCCTACATGAGGATGGTGTGGGTTGACCATTAATCATTTTACATATTGAGAGTGGCATGAAATTAGATGAAGCCCCAAAATCTACCAAACATTTATGCACATTATGATTGAAAATCTCAAAGGATAACAAAAAAGGCAAAGTCTGAGATTTAGATTTTCCTGCAATGCTTGCTTCATTAATTTTTTTTATCAAATTCAACGTCTTATGGGGAACTACTAGGTTGTGGATCAAAAGCTTCTAGAAGTTTCTTTCTTTGCTAGGGAAAATTACATAATTCAAATAGAGAAATATTTGTTTTTTTTCTTAATGTCCTCTACTATATCATACCCCATATCATGTTCTACCAAACCTTTCTTGGTGCCTTATTTTTTATTTACCACGGCCTTTACATGCTCACTGAATACTAGGTTTTCCTCTTTTATGTTGACTGGATTAGAATTAGATGTTGTTTAGGTAGTACTGATCATTTTTTCGTTTTTTATTGCATCTTATTTATTTTAGGCAGTACTGAACTTTCATCTATTACCGGTCCTTTACTTCTAGGTGCAACATTAAATGATGATATTTGAATTTATTTAGTAGGATCCTCTTCATTTAGCCCCAATGTACATGCACAATCCCATAATAACATTGTGGTTTCTTCATGTGTTTCTTTCGGTTCATTGGTTTGTTCTTCTTCCACCCCAGGCTCTATTAATTGGGCATCTAACAGTTGATTCATAACCAAATTCATTGAGTTTATCCATTGCGGGAAGCTCTTTTCATAATGATTATCATGATGGAAAGTACAAAAATGGTCCATGCCAACCTCATTAAAGTTTAAAATGGAAGAATTATACATAGGTGGTTGAGACTATGCACTTTCTTCCCTTTTCTTAAAATAAGGCTTGAACTGTTTTTTCGGTGAACTAGCTTCTTTTTCCTTTTGTAGATATACTATCTTATTTGATAACTTTTGTACCATCTTGACCACATTTTCCAATTCATTCGAGTTTTCTTCCTAAGTTTTAGTTAACAACAAAGGTTTTTTACCACTAATGGTCTTTACTTATGTTTCTAAAGTATGTTTTTCTATACTATCCAGATCAGCTTCTACTTTGTTGGTTGTTGGCAAGGGTTTGGGGTAAGTTGCGTACCAGTTGTGATGCTTTGCAAGATCAAAAGACACCACGCAAGACAAAGATAGCGTGATAGGCGAAAGATAGACTAATTTTGATTATTTTGTGTCTCTTTTGTACTTGTTGACCAATTTTTTTGGATATTGGTCATTAGTCAGTTAAATCAATTAGGAGTTAGTTAGAAGTGGACCATGAATGTAAAGACGCAAGCCTATACTTAGAAAGAAGAATTGTGAATGAATATACCGGAGAACGATGAATGCGATAGATTAATTGAACTATTGTAGACGAATTGTTATATGTTTTGATCTGTGGGTGGATGCACAGAAGTAATATGATAACACGGATGTTGATCTGAATCGCTGTTGTCTTCTCTTACATTTTTCTGTCTTTATGTTCCTACAAACTCGATGACGAATGCTAAGTGAATCTGAAATATGGATCTATGATGTGATGTTCCTGTTTATGAATGTTGTTATCTTTTTAGATCTGTTTCCACACTGGTAGATCTATTCCAGTTGTGAATGAATGATGTGCAATGATGAATGGTTCTCTTAAAGAATTTGATATGATCTAGTTGTTGAACTGATAAAATATCGATGCCCTAACCCTCTTCTATACCACAGAAACTTGGTTCCAT
Source organism: Pseudotsuga menziesii (assembly GCA_001517045.1). Taxonomy (NCBI): domain Eukaryota; kingdom Viridiplantae; phylum Streptophyta; class Pinopsida; order Pinales; family Pinaceae; genus Pseudotsuga; species Pseudotsuga menziesii. The sequence continues at coordinate 355,200 of LPNX010716472.1, forward strand.
CAGCCCTCCCTCAAACGTCTCAGGTGAGACCTCATCTTCTCTACGGGTGTTGCTGGACAAGGTAAAACATGTCTGGGCCAATGCTCAGGGAGATCATGGTGATTCGAGTGTCGACAAAGGGGAACCCTGTTGACTATGTTTTGTTGGTTGAGGGTTGAGCCAACAAATGGTTTTGTTTTTGGTACCTTATTGTGACTAAGAGGAGGGGATGTGGCATCTGACATGACCAAAAATCCAAGATTGGTTTAACCAGAAGTTGCAAGAATTTGCTGAAGTAGAAAATCGAAACCTGGGATTGACCACAGACAAGTGGTTGGTGAACTACATACACAATGATCCTCATGATTATTTCTTCTGTGAGTTTTCCATTATACTGTATGAGTGGTTGGCATAGTTTACATACAAGAAGACAAATTTCTAAGGAGGAGAACCAACATCCTGAACCCCTGAATTGATCTAGGAACTATAAGAAACTGACAACAGATCGTCGCGATATGTTGATGTCTGGATGGATAGCATCCTAAAATGCCACATTATAGATTTCACCATCGACACTACCAAGTGTTACAGCGAAGCGGAAAGAGAATTTTTCAACCGGCCCAGAGGTAATTTCTTGTTATCTCTATAGCTGTCAATTAAAATGCTTATATGTGAAAAGGGCATACTGAAGATGCACCTAGAGTAGTCAAAATCTAGTGTGCGTAGGTGGTGGATACTACGACAAAAGGGGGGAGACAAATGGGAAGGTAAGGGGTAGATGGGTGCAAGTTTTGACAAGGATGTGAGGGAATTTGAGGAAGAAAGTGGTTGTACAAGGGGAGGAGTAAGGTTTCGATAGGAGAAGAGGCAGAGGACAGGAGAAGGTCCTGCTGCGATCGAAATGCAAAATCACAAAGGACAACCACACGGGATGAAGCAACCCTACAGTGATGAAGAGGACTACCAGACCCAGACTATGCCCAGGATAGTGGTAGTGTAAAACCATAGCTGCAATGTTCCCATGCCTCCGCGCACCACTTCAAACTCCGGAAGGAACACAAATTCTACATCAGCTTGACCGATGTGTCAATAGTATTCTAGTAATAGATCAGCATCTGTAGGAATAAAGCTGAGGATGACAGGAGATGATACTAAGTTTCCTCTGTTCCATGGGAACATGACAGATGATCCCAAGAAATACTAGTTCCTCTGCAAGGTATTATGGACTGTTAGGCAGGCCACCGATGATGATGTCAAGAAAGGCCAACTGGCGAATACCCTACAGGGTCATGCGCTAGATTGGTTCATGAAATTCATTCAAGTTCCTACAGGAACGTCTACAAAAACATTGGATGAATTTTGGCAGGGACTGATTGAGAAATTACAAAATCCTAAGTCTAAGGCTCAATAGATTACTGAGTTGAAAGAGATTAAGAAGTTTCCCAATGAGACTATTTAGGACTTTGACCAGAGATTTAATACATTGATGGAATGAGTCAGCTTTAAGATGAGCGATGTTCAAAATAAAGAATGGTTTATTGCAGCCTTGGTACCTCGCGTCCGGCAACCACTGATGCAGAAGAAGATTGCAACACAGAGCGAGGCTCTGGAGATTGCGATGAAGTTGGAAGCTTTAGTGGTTGGAGAGAAAGCAATTGGCATGAATCAAATCCAAGCACAACTGGAAAATCTGACATTGCAACTACAAGACATCAAGAAGGAGAAGGAACGTCATGATGATGTTTGGTGCACTCGATGTCACACAGATAGACACACCAAAGATAATTGCCCCAATTTCTAAAATTATCTAGTTTGAGGAGCGCCAAACCCATTAAGTTGCGGCAATGTACCATGGTGTCTCATATTTCAATTTTATGGGTGCCAGCACGAAGAGTGTAGCTACATGCAGAAAATGGTGTCAAAACAAGCCAACTTATATTGTTCTTTTTGTAAATTGGTGGGACATGAATGTAAAGACTATCAGCCATACGATCTGCTACAGGAGAGAACATATGATTCATTCTTTGGGAAGGGATAAGATCATCACATTGTCCAGTAGTATAATATGCAACCTCAAATGATAAATGCTCGACCACAGTATGCACTATCGTCGCTGATGCAATTTGCACTATCACAGCCACATCCACAATTCACACCACAACCGCAATTTGTCCTGCAACCGCAGTACAGTCAAATGATGATGCCTCAGCCACAACCGCAGTATATTCAAGATGCACAATATGTTCAGCAGCATCCCAATACCATGCCACAATAGGTGGCTCAGTTGCAGTACTAGTAATAGGGAGGATTTCGAGGAAGAGGAGGAGGCTTCAGATGAAGAGGAGGATGAGGTCGCAGATCAGTCCAATGTTACAATTGTGGGGTATTTGGGAACTATTAGAGATATTTCCCACACTTGTAATGCTCATGTACATATTGCATGGTGATCAAACACATGGTTGAAAAATACCCACAGTTAATCACAAGATAGAAGGCTGGCAATGTCCCTCAGTTGCAGAGCTCGAACTAGGTCCAAACTCAGAATCAGCTGCAAAACCAGAACCAGTTGCTAACCCAGAATCAAGTTCCAATCCAAAATTAGATGGTGAACCAACCTATGAACCCCTTATTGAACCAAAATCCATCATTGACTCAAAATACCCCAATGAACCAAAATCAAGGGCCGACAGTAGCAATGATCTCAACGGATCCTAAAACAGCATAGGTCAACATTGTCGTTGTCACCCACGCAGGAGCCACAATAAGAGAGAAAGGGCCCCGCCCACAAATTCAACTGGTTGGACATAATAAGGCACCGTTCGATATCGCAAATGAAAAGGAGACATTTTTTGGAGCACGGGATGCGATCAAAATAAATCTTGGTAAGTCACCTATCTATGAAATGCCTCTCGCTTTTGATTCCACACTAAAGGCAGGACCATCGTGGCATCATGGTACCTTGCAGCATTTCTTTGAAAGTTGCTTGTTGCTGGAAAGAGACCCAAACGCTTTGGTTGAGATTGAAAATTTGTTGCACCGCGAGGGTATGGAGTCTGTGGTGAACTATTTACATAAGAAAAAGACATGCAAGGAGATGCGTATGAATATTAATATTGGATACTATGAATTCGACTCGATCATTCTAGATCTAGGGTTGGACATAAATATCTTAACAAAACATACATGGGAAAATATGGGATAGCCGACATTGGGATGGTCCCCAGTGCATCTGCGATTAGCCAATCAAGCGAAGGTACAACCAATTGGACGAGTATCTAACCTAGTTGTAGATATTGAAGTTATGAGGATTCATGCTGATTTTGATGTAATTGAAGTTGTTAATGGTGAAGGCTCCAACCCCGCTATGCTAGGGGTTGGATGGGCCAATGATAGCATGGCAGTCATCAACTTCAAAAAGTGGATGATGAATTTTGAAAACCAAGACATTCGGGTCATTGCACCTATGGACCCTAATGAAGGTCGATGATACATTGAACCAAGAAAAGATGAAGTTGTCTGGGGGTGGGATCATGCCTACAATATGTGTGAAGGTTATGTTCACCCCATGGATGACGAAGAAATTGGTTGGTGCAGTGCTAGTTTTTCATCTTTTGACCCTTAGGATGCATTGGAAAATTGGCAAAATCGGATGCATGAGGTGTCCTTTAGGAAATGCAGATTAATAATGCAGTCATTGCACCATGTTGCGACTGATATTGTGGAATTATGAATGTATGAAGGGTTTCCTAAACTTTCTGCATTCTTAAGGGAATTTGAAGAAAAGGTCTCAGAACCATAGTGATTGCTGGCACTGGAGGAGGCACTGAAGGCTACTCCAGTACATTGGTGGGAAACTCATAAAAAGACAATTACTGGATGGGACCAGTGTCAACGCTTGATGACAATTCACTTCGACAATGTAGAATAATACCATGTTGGGTGGTATGCTAGATGGAATGACCCTAGAGGTCATTTGAGGGAATGTCAATCATTGTGGGCATCATGACCAAAGGATGAATGGGTCCATGCCTTCATTCACACCCTGGATGAAATGCCACGATCATGGTATGTAGACGTTAAGCTACAAAGGGACATAACCACTTGGGAGGAGCTGGCGGTTTGTTTTGCATAGACCTTTCGCTTTGCAGATGCTAACCTTGATGTTATCAATGCACTTCAGATTTTTTGGGACGTGGTTTTAAAATTTGTACTAGTCACATACCCTATGGATCCACATGCGCACTGCCACATACAGTCAATAATGGAATGCTATAACATGTCTGGAGAGCCTAAAGATGATGATGAACTATGGAATATCAATATCCAAGAGATGGGAGGAAGTAGGGATGTTGCAGCACTAGATGTACCAACTAATCCCATGAGTCAGCCGTTGAAGATCCAGAAGGTTAACAATGGGACAGAAGAGAACCCAAATTTTTCCAATGTTGGGGACTATTTGGATGAGGAGACCATGGAAAGAATCACAAACCTGCAACATGAATTTCAATATCTCTTTCTGACTAAGTTCTTAGAGATGAGGGGTATACTTGACGATATCGGAGAGATGAAGATCACACTAAAACCGTATGTGAAACCAGTGTGATAGAGATCATATCATTTAAATCTATGGTACAAAGAAATATTCAAGGCTGAACTTGACTGGATGTTGGAGGCTAGAATCATTGAGTCGCTAGAAGAATCAGAATGGATCATGCCCATGGTGGTCCAAGACAGGAAAACAAGTGAATTTCGTATATGTGTCGACTTAAGAAAACTGAATGATTCCTGTATGCATGACCCATTTCCGACCACGTTCACTAATGAGGTACTTGAAGGCCTAGGCGGTCAAGAAATGTACTCTTTCATAGATGGATTCTTCGGTTATCACCGGATCATAATCGTTGAGGATCAACACAAAAATACCTTTGTCACTGAGTGGGGCTGCTTCCAATACACGGTGATGCCATTTGGGTTGAAGAACACACCTACAATATTTTCCTGAGTGGTTGTCGCAACATTTAAAAATTCCATTCTGAAGTTCCTGCATGTGTATATGGATGATTAGATAGTGTATGGCCTAATCAGGGATCATTTGGAAAACCTTCGACTGATGCTGGAGAGGTGTCGACAGCATCATTTTACCCTGAACTCCAAGAAGTACATTTTATGTGCACCATTTGGGATCCTACTGGGTCACATTGTGTGCAAACAAGGATTACTGGTTGACCCTGAAAGATAGCATTCATTTTGAGCTTGCCACCACTTACCAATGTAAATATCCTCAGGGTGACGCTGGGGCACACTAGATACTATCACAAATTCATTAAAGGGTATGCTACAATTGCTGCTTCGATGGAGAAACTACTGAAGAAGGATGTTGTCTTAATCTAGAGTCCAGAATGTCAATGTATCTTTGACACACTGGAGGCCAAGATGGCTTCAACACCGATACTTGTATTCCCATATTGGAACAAAGAATTCCATGTTCATTTTGATGCATCTTCTGTTGTGCTAGGATTAGTGCTCGCACAGCCCAGAGAAGGAGATATGGATCACCCAATTGCTTTCGCTAGTTGGAAGCTGTCAGTCACTGAGAATAATTACATGACCACAGAGCGTGAATGTCTGACGATGGTCCATGCGCTATAAAAATGCAGACATTACCTCTTAGGTGGCCACTTTAAAATGTTTACTGACCACTCTGCTTTGAAGTACCTGGTCAATAAGCCTATGTTGGGGAGGAATATATGTCATTGGTTACTTCTTTTTCAAGAGTTCAACTTTGAAATAATTGTAAATCCGCGTCACTTGAATGATGGCCCCAATCATTTATCCAGAATTGAAACAAGCGAAGAGCCTACTAATATTGAACATGGACTGCCCGATGTGCAGTTATTTCAAGTTTACATGGTAGACGACCATTATGCCCCAATAATCCAGTTCCTTGGGACAGGAATCGCACCAAAAGAACTTTCTACAACTCAAAAGAAGGAGTTGGTGCTTAAAGTGTCTGATTACCCGTTGATTACCAGACACATGTACAAGCTGGCACCAGATGAAATCTTGAGACAATGTGTCCTACCACATGAACAAGGGAAGATCTTAGAAGAAGCACATGCAGGAGTCATTGGGGGAAACTACGGGGGTCATGTAACAACAAGGAAGTTGCTTCGTGCAAGTCTTTGGTGGCCCACCATCCACAAAGATGAGGTAGATTATGCGCGAATCTGTGATGTCTGTCAACACACTGGGAATCCATCGTGACGAGATGAGATGTCGCTAGTGCCACAGGTGACTTTGCAACCTTTTGATAAATGGGATGTGGATTTCGTGGGTCCAATCAACCCACCTGGGAAGAGAACTGGTGCATGGTACATAATCACAACAACAGACTACTTGACCCGATGGGTGGAGGCTACCCCAGTTGTGGACTGCACTACTGCGACAGCAACAAGATTTTTATTTGATCACATTGTGACGTGGCTTGGATGTCCAAGAGTATTGATGAGCAACCAAGGTAGCCATTTTATCAATCGTACAGTATGAGCACTGATGAAGGAACTGCAAATACAACACAAGAAAAGTACACCATATCATCCGCAGGAAAATGGGACAGTAGAAGCCTTCAACAAAATCTTGGAACATGCGCTTACAAAGGAATGTAATGCTAACCGAGATTACTGGGATTTGAAAATTCCAGTTATGCTATGGGCATATCGCACCACTTGCAATAGGCTGACAGGGAAAACACCATTCCAATTAGTATATGGGAAAGAGGCATTCATTCATATGGAGTACATCATCCCCAGTCTACGCATTGCAACCACGATAGGCATGGATGATCAAGCTGTGCTAGAAGACCATGCAGCACAGTTAATACATCTTGAAGAAGACCATTTTATTGCAGGATTCTATCAGTGCATAGAGAAGGATCAACAAAAGGCATGGCATGATCACCATATCAAAAACAAATAGTTTTAGCAAGGAGATTTAGTGCTTCTCTATGACAGCAAGTTCTTGAAGCATCTAGAAAAGTTACAGATGCACTGGCTATGACCCTATCTTGTTAACTCTATTACCTCTGGGGGTTCTGTTAAATTGCAGTAGTTAGATGGGGAGTTCCTGCTAAAACTTGTGAATGGCAGCCACTTGAAGCCATATCGAATGGAGAAAGAACCGCGCAATGCCTGAGGAATTGCGCAATGTAAAAAAAAATGGCACGCTAGAAGGAAGGGGATGCGAAAAAATAGGGGACATTAGCATCGTTTGGTAGCTAGATCGTGACATCCGTAGGGCTATGATTTGGTCAAATCAGCAATAAATACAGATAGTTAAGAGTAGTGAATCGGTGGCATTCATTTAAGTGACATGCATTTATGGTTGATCCAACTGTTAGAGGGATAGGATCGATAATGTGTTTGGGTCGTTAATGATGGATTTGATCATGATGGATGTGGGTGATTTGGTAATGATGAGAATAGATTAATGAAATTCTATAAGACAGTGTGGGATGCGGGATGATAGCACCACTGTGCTAAGCCAAGCCAGATAAATACAGAGCTAAGTAAGTTGTGTGAGTTCTGAGTGATAGCAAGAGAGTGTGACTAGTGTGTTAGCTCAGTAAGGGGTATTGGTGAGGCATGTTGAGTAACCCTGACACTGTGGAGATTTCAAGTGAGTAGGAGTCACCAGTTCGACCAACCGCCATTGTTGAAGAATTCATGAGCATGTCGATAGGATCCTCATAGATCCAGATAGGAAAGCGAAAGGACCAGAATCTGGGCTTCACACCATTGCCAAAAAGATAGACACGAACCTTTATTAGGGCACAAGGGGAAGTCATGGCGCAAACAGGGCCATCCAGCTCCGGGGTTGTCGAATCGATGCTCTGCACTAGGGTTTCCATGAAGGATATTCTAGGGTACATTGCTCCCACCTACCATGGTGCAAAACCACGACGTCTGACCAAAAATCATAAGTATCAACCAAAAATGTCATCGTTTTCAGCACAAATGATGTGCACCATTGACATTGTCCCTGCATTGATAAAGATGAAGTTTGAGGACCATGATTCCTTGCTGTGGAAGGATGTAGCAAATGATCCCTATGAGTCACTCCCTTCAGTCATAGGTGGCCTAATTAAGCACATTCCGCAGCCATGGGCACAAGGGATGAACAAATCTAGGTTGTTGGGGCTTATCAACATGCCGCATTTTGGGCAGTTGAATGAAGCAAATGCATGTGTCAAACAGATTTTGGCTTGTTTTCATGGAGGGACGCTATCGTTGGACATGCCAATCATGATTACAGTGGACTTGATATCGGAGATCATAGGGTTTCCAAAGGATGGGGCAGACCCATCACAATAATTCAGAGGAAGAGATAATGATAAGCGACTTCCTGCACAGTTGAAGGAGAGGTTCGATTTGCAACGCGATGGCATAGCATATCGCATCGAGTGTATTAATGAGAGGGCCATGCATATTGCTACATGGATTTTGGCAAGTAAAATTTTCAGAAATAATCACCCTGTTTCGTGCAACTCAGGGGTGATTGCATGTGCCCAGCAGTGTGCTGAGGGAGTCCAAATGAAGTGGTCCCTCTTTTTGTTGAATCAGTTGACAGAGGATGTAGTCACGATCTAGGATGGGAATCAGCCCTTTACTTGCAGTTGGTTATTGATCTTGATTGAGTTAGTGGCTTGGATGGAGCCAGAAGACTACCAACGCATGGATGTGGAGGATGTTAAAGTATCCAAAGGTGCTCGATACCATAATTTGTGGTGGATAGAAGAAGTTAGTCAGCAAACGGATTGCGCGATCCACTTTTGGGTCTATTGGGATGCATTACAAGCAGTAGTTGTCAAAATCCCACAGATATCAAATGCATCAGCAGTAAAATATCAACGAATTCTATGGCTCGCCATCAGGTCGCACACTATTCAGATCCAGGCTTGCCATGACCCTGACAAGCAATGGCTTCTAATGGCTTATAAGGTGAAAGATGAATAATTTGATGCAGCGGTTCAGTATTGGTCACTAGAATGGTGTGAACCAGTAATTTTTGAGGAAGTATCGACGAGACCTACTACAGACGCACCAAAGGATCTGATCAGGGGAGTCGAACAGTAGATTCACCACGACTCTGATGGCGAATCCTCCACAAAAACCCCCATTGACATTGAGGTGCAATGTATCTTCAAAGAGATCAGGATGAAGTAGAAAATGGACCAGGATGCCACTAGCAATACCAGATCCGAATTGGAAGCACAATTACAAAGGCTCATTAAGGCCGTCATGGACTCCACTGACATTGTCCCAAAAGAAATACGTAGGTCTTCCTAGGAAGGTTTTTCTGAGGTAAGCACAATGCTATATTCTATATATAATGTTGTACCAAGAAGAGGACCAAAAGGTGCAGTTGTGTAGGAATTCACGTCGATTAGCACTAATTTGTGGGCTAGGAATGTTTAGGTTCCCCTGACTACGATCGACGCTAGACGAGAGGATATCAACTCCTCACTACAGCAACTACAGAGCATTGCATTGGACATCAACAAATTATTGACCTAGACACTAGTACACATGTAGCAGGTTTCCAACCAGGAGTTGGCTGATAGGCAGAAGGATATCAACGATCGGTATTTGGGGGCACAGGATGAAGACAAGAAATTGAGGAAGGAAGTAGAGGAGTTGTGATAGGTAAAGGAGAAGCTAGCAGCTGAAAGAGTGCAGGATATCGCAGCATTGAAGACAGCACAGGACAAATTGAAGAGGAAGGATGCTAAGGATATTACTGAATTGAAAAAGGAAATTGACCACCCTATTATTGAGAAGGAGCGGCTGATCACTGGTCAGGGGTGCATAGAAGAGGCCATTACAAATTCATGCCAGTACATCCATTAAAGCATAGTAGAGATGGATGCAGTTTAGAAGGCCAAGTGAGTTGGAGAAGTTATCGCCCATCTTCAATTAGACAACAACCTATTAAATTCCATGGTTACCCAGAGACACCACTAGAGAAGGTTGCAGCAAGAAAGAGTGCCATTCAAGAGATTGCAACCCAGTTTGAATACATGGAGAAGGAAACAAAGAAGTTCATGGAGGCAACGACACAATTTTGTGCTAGTGTCATTCAGATGAGCAGCTCGATCAACTAACCCAGCAGTTGCAGGAAGTCGAGACCCAGTTGGAAACATTGAAGAAGACATTAAGGACAATGCCACCAATTGTATCGATCACACAATCTACAGAACTGAAGGAGCTCTAGCAGTAAGTTGAAAAGGAACAAGAGCGATAGCGGAAACGCAGTGACCAGCTCGACAAGTTCCAGCAGATTGGCACACAACCAATTGTTACACTACATGCAGTGTAGGATGGAAAGAAATAGGTCAATGCCAAGACGGTGGAGAACCTATTCAAGTAGGATCTCCTTACATGTTAGGATGTTGCTAAGAAAGTAAAAGCATAAGTCACAGGAATTTCTCAGCAATACGAGAAATTCAAGATTAATATTAATGAGTACACTAAGTCTATCTGATGTGACTCGATGACGAGCCACAAGACTATGTTGGGGTCCTGTTGGCAAGGGGTTGGGGTAAGTTGCATAGCATCCGTGATGCTGCGTAAGCTCAGAAGATACCGCGCAAGAAAAATATAGTGCGATAGGCAGAAGATAGACTAATTTTGATTATTTTGTGTCTCTTTTTGTACTTGTTGACCAATTTTTGTGGATATTGGTCATTAGTTAGTTAAATTAGTTAGGAGTTATTTAGAAGTGGACCATGAAGGTAAAGTTGCAAGCCTATATATAGAAAGAAGAATTGTGAATGAAGATATCAGAGAACGATTGATGCAATAGATTAATTGAACTATTATAGACTAATTGTTATCTTTTTTGATCTATGGGTGGATGCGCAAAAGTAATATGATAAGATGGATGTTGATCTGAATCGTTGTTGGCTTCTCTTATCTTTTTCTGTATTTTTGTTCCTGCAAACTTGATGATGAATGATAAGTGAATCTGAAATATGGATCAATGATGCGATGTTACTATTTATGACTGTTGTTATCTTTTTATATTTGTTTCTGCATTGGTAGATTTGTTCCAGTTATGAATGAATGATGTGCAATGATGAATGGTTATGTTAAAGAAGTTGATATAATCTGTTTGTTGAACTGATGAAACATCGATGCCCTAACCCTCTTCTCTACTATGAAAACTTGGTTTCGTCATCCCTCCCTTGAACATCTCGGGTGAGACCTCATCCACTCTACAAGTGTTGCTGGGCAGGGTAAGACCTATCTGGGCCAATGCTCAAGGAGATCACGATGAGTCGAGTGTCGATAGAGGGGATCCCTGTCAACTGGGTTTTGTTGGTTGAGGGTTGATCCAACACTGGCTTCTTCAAAAAAATTAACCAGTGTTAGCTTAAATTCCCTCTTCACAAACATTGCTAGCTGTGGGGATAGTGATGTGGTATAATATTCTACCAATAAAACCTCAGCTGGTTTGGTTGTAGCACTAAAATTGCTCAAATGATTAGTAAACCATTGGTTGAAATCTTAAACCTTTTATTTCTTTTCCATTATTAGGGACAACAATTCTTTCATAAGGGTAACAATAGTTTTTTTACTACCACATTTTCTTTTAAATACCCTTTCAAAGGTGTCCCAGTTTGTTATTGAATTGGGTTGCAAACTAAAAAAAAAAAAAGACGATTTAGGTTCAAAAGCATGTGGAAAAATTCTGCATACAACATATTCATGTTCAATATTTAAAAGTTTCTGAGCTAGGAAAAAACTTTTCAAATGATCTTCTGTGGAAATTCCTTTTCCAGGATCAAACTTTGGTAGAACCATGTCTGGGTGTTTAGGTAAATCATGCAATGGAGCAGCCAGGTTTAGTGGCATTCTTACTCTCCATGCAAGTTGATTAACATTTCCATCCATAATTCAAGGTGGCAACTATGGTGGATATTGTAATGGAGAATTAACTATGGGAGACTCTGGTCCCAACTGATCAAGGGGTTGGATGATCTATTGCATATATAAACCCGCCAATTCTTCCAAATTTGAAACAAGGATTGAATATTCAGTGTAAGAAAGCGCCTTCTTGGGATCCTTCCTTCTTGGTAATGCAGGAATTGCTTTCAATCCTCCAAGCTTATTCACATAATATATTTTATGTCTTTGTAAGTGATTAAATTCTTCGAACGAAACATCGTACAGGAATTCTGAACCTTCTTCTTCAGAGCCTACTTTCTCTTGTTCTTTAAGAATCAAATATTTGGGAAACTTAGATTCAAATGTATCTCTAGTGGAATAGTTTCTTGCAAACAGATTTCCTCTACCATCCATGCAATGCCAGCCCTTCTTCTAGTGCCAAAACTGTTGATTCTTGGAAAAATACCAGGTACCAACGGTAGGGATTCTCCCTAGGAATCGATCCCAACTAGATCGTTTACCGTTTGGTGTGGAGTACCTATCCGGTTAGCAGCCTCGCTACCGTAGATTTAAAATTGTTAAAGTCTTCTACCGATTGTGGCTTGGTCCATTGTTTATGTGATTTTATTGTTTTAAGGATGAAATGCAAATTCCTAAGCTAAATGCAAATGACTGGTGAACAAGAACCTCAAAAGAGTTGCGTAGGTTCTTGCCTCTCTCCTTACCTTTCTTGTTCCTCAATCACTTCTATAAAAGTAAATTAATTATGTTATAGTCTACTCTAAGTTGTTCTATCCTATCCCCATTGGAGCATATTTTAAGAGGAAGAGAGTAATGTACTATAGTTATCCATATTGAATTTTGCAGATAGTTGTACTAATTCCATACACATAATTACAGTAGAAAAATTAACAAAGATAACTTTGAAACATGAAAGCATTTATTGCTCAATATATGCACAAGATTTCAAACAAGAAGCAAAATCATTCGTCATTAAAGAAATCATTCATGAAGGTCACAATGATATCACAATTGCATGGAAGATAAAAAAGAATTAATTCAACATTTGCATTCCACACAATCCATGTAAATTCTTATGCAATCCTTTCCCAGCAATATGTATTCTTATTTATCAATAGAAAAAGTAGTTCTTCTTACAAATAAATTCAACATGCTTGCACTAGTGAATGTCCCTTCTATTCTATATTCTATTCCTATTTATAATACTATTAAAAATGACTCTTTGAATTCCCTGACTTTAGAACTTCCAAAATATTGTCCTTTAGTTCCTTACACTAGGAAAATAATATAATAAATTACATAAAGTGGCAAAAGACAAAAAAGAAAAAATTTCAAGTAGGTCTAGTTGGTCTTGAGATGTACTCTCCCCATGCATTTGCCTCTTCTGCAATAGTTCGGTAATCTATTGGCTCCAGCAATGTTACAGTTACTTCATGCACAACCAGTTGTGACTCCACATTTGTCACTTTTGGTGGGGTCCATATGTATAGGTCCTCCAAGAGATAATTACTAACAGAGGATTGTGCAATCAAGATTTAAACCACTTCTTCAATAATGTATTCAATTTTCTAAATCCTGTGTTCATCTTCATGCAATCTATCTTGGAGATACTTCAAATGTTGATCTTTTTCTAGAAAGTCCTTGATTTTTGCTTCCACAAAAGTCTCTCATTTATTATGAAACAGACGCATTTTCTTGTATAACTTTGTGCATATTTCCAGAGTCTTTTCGATTCCAATGGTCTATCTCAAAGAATATTTGTTGCAGAATTCTAGGAGTGCTAATTCTATATTCACACCTCTTGTTGTCTTTTTAGGAAAGTGTTTGGGAAATGCTAAATTGGCTTCCACCCAAGTCAGCTGGCCTTGAAACTTTTCTGCAACCTTCAATAGCCTTGTTCTAAAATCAAGCGACACTACTGCAATTTTATTCAACCTTGTCTCTGCCCACTTGACCTTATATATCTCCTCTGCAAGTTTTAATTGGACTTGATGGATCTTCCTTCAGATTACACAGGGTTGATCATGGAAAGGGGTGATGTTTGGCTGCCTTTCATTCACTATCCTCAACTGAGATTCAAAATATGCTCTCTGCATCACTAGTTCTTCTACTTGGGCTCTTAGTTCTTCCACTTGACAGATTGTTGCATATTTCTGTGATTCCAGTCCTACAATCTTGTATTAGAAATCCTTTTTCTCCCCCCCTCCCCCCCATGATGGTCATATACACCACTATTACACCCCTGTCTGTTTCTATATCTTGATACTCCTCTTGGATACTTTCCTTCTCGGATAGTGTAGACTAATGCTTTCTTTTAAGTTCTCGGCCTTCCCCTCTTTCTTTAATTAGAGTGTCTTTCATTTTAATCATATTTTCCTTATAATGTTATGTATCTTCCATCAACTTGTCAACATTATCAGCGTTCTCTTGAGTGGCTTCTATGATTGTCGATGCTAGGAATTTTGGTTCTTGATTGGTTTTTTCAACAATGGTTTTCTAGGTCACTGTGATCACATCAAGTTGTGTGTCGATGTTTAACATTTTTTCTGACCTCCTAACAATATTTTTCCTAGAATTTTCAAAGAATATAGTGTCCAAGCATGCCACTTCATGATGCTTGGATCGAGTGAAAGGAACCAATCCAAGTTCTGCAAGAGGAATGTGGCCTCATGTGATTGTGTCACTTGTTGAGGCAGGATGATCCACTGGATTGTCTTGGGAAGTGTCCTGGTCCAAATTCTCTCTATCCTTATCCTCTTGCTCCTTCTTTCTCAATTCCTCAGCTACTTTCTCATCTTCTCTCTGCGCTCTTTCTTCTGATTCATTTTGTAATATTTCTTCCTCTTCTTTTTTTTTGAGCCTCCTTGGCTTATTTCTTTTGAACTTCTTCCTCCCATCTTTGAGCATCTTCTACTTGTTTTTTTGTGGCTTATTCATGTTTCTTATATTGTTCTGTTGTGTAGCTACTTCCTTTTCCCCCAATGGTGCTGCTCTTTTTCTTGAAATGATTACTTAGAAAAGTCATGTTTCTGGAGTTACTATATGTCTCCTCATCTTTATCAAAATAATGAGAGTATTCATAATGAACTTTTAGAAATTCAAAATGGTTTGCAACTTTTTCTATTGATTCATTTATGTGAAAACTATTTTCCCCAAAGTGGAATATTTCTAGATCTTTTACGAATTCAGATGCACTTTTTACCTTCATGAATTTAAAACTACCTATACAAAAGGGAAGTGGTGGGAAAGCTTCCTTCTTCATGTCGAACAAGAAATTTCATACTCCATCTATGAACAGTTGTCTAACTGCTTTCTTGTGGACTACATAGTCCATGGCATATTTAGGCATCAATGATGGGGCTCTAGATCATCCATAAATCCTTAGGTAAGTACCTTCCTGAGAAAAATAATAATCTTCATATTCACATATGACTTCCATGGCGTTCTCCAACGTACAGTCGGTTTCATTGAGAAATATAAGCTCATATAGAGGCATCAGAAACTCCTCACATATCACTATGTAGAAGCTTGACTATTTGTGTGCCCAAGGAATTTGATAGGCTGCATATATGGGAGTCTTAGTGTAATCCCAATCACAATTGAGATTTTGGAATTGATGCAGGAATAAAATGCAATCTATCAAGTAAGAATCCATGTAGAATTTTGACTTTCTTTGAGTCATATAGAGGCATCATATAGAGGCATGATGCCTCTATATGAGGCATCAGAAACTCCTATAGAGGCATCAGAAACTCCTCACATATCACTATGTAGAAGCTTGACTATTTGTGTGCCCAAGGAATTTGATAGGCTGTATATATGGGAGTCTTAGTGTAATACCAATCACAATTGAGATTTTGGAATTGATGCAGGAATAAAATGCAATCTATCAAGTAAGAATCCATGTAGAATTTTGACTTTCTTTGAGTCATCCCTCCTTGTGCAGCAGATATACATGAGGACAGCTGCTTGATATAATGTCCACCCAATTGAAAATCGTGCCATCAATGGCCACATAAGACATCAATGGAATCCAACTTAACTTGTATAATTTCCCATTTTCCTGGTCAAAGATCTTGTTTAGCATTAGGGCTATGACCCTATAAGGAGTGCATAAACTTGCAGTCTCATATTCGCAATAGGATTTCTACCATAGTTGTTTACCCGCAACTATCATGATCGTTTTAGCACATTCCATAATGTACAACTCTACATTTTTAAACCATTCATTTGTAAACATAACCTGTGGGGTTGGTAGTTTGCAGGCCCTAGCTACGTATGTCAGAGTGAAAGAAGAAAAATATTGCCCTTCTGTGTTGGAAATCATCGTTGTGGTCATGTCTAGTCGAGGTATAATCCATCTGATTACCTCAATGCATGGGAAAATTTCTAGGAGCGTGGATGCCTTAGTGATACCTAATTTTCTTATATTTTTGTATAGAGGCATATCTTCCAGGCCCACATCAAGGACATTCTGATCTTTGATCATATGATATATTTCACCCAACTTAAACTCCTGATGAGCCCCTCTGATGGATTAAGTATCTTCATATATGATTTCCATATTGGATATAACCTCCACGTCTGAATCATCCTCAGTGGCCTTGGATTTCTTCATTCCACTTTTTTCAGGCATGGTGTGATGTGAGGACTAAAATTGTATTATGGTCATAGAAAGATATGTCTTAGTCATACTAATGAATAAAAAACAATATGCATTTTCATCAACATGGAATAACCGAACCAAGAAGCCAATCTATAAAATATATGAATCACTGTTCAAAAATCACTTATTCTTTTAAAATATGAGATTACAACCAATGTCTAACATGATAGAAGAAAACATAACAGTATTCATCATTTCACTGTTAGCCACTTAGAAACAGTCTCATGTGAGAAAGAGAAATCACTCCCCAGAGTTTGCCTAGTCATTTTGTACTTGCAGCAAGGGTGAATGTTTGGCAAAGTTTAAATGAAACTCATCAACATAGGTGTATATATTATTCTAGGATTTACATCATAGGCTCTTTAGAACACTAATTCTAATTGTCTACATAATTTACAATCTTTATTCATTTAGCTTTAAAAACACCACAACGTTGATACCTTTTGACTTGACTTTGCGGGAACGACTCAATAATATTGAAACCACAGACATATAGGGGAACAATGAAACCCTGGTCCATACCTAAAACCCACGAAAAATTCTTAAACAACAACATCGGCCCTAAGGGGGAGAATACGGAGACAAACACTATCCGAACAAAAACACTAGACCAAATTTTTAAACCACAACGATACCCGAAGTGAGAATCTTCCAAGGGTTCCCCTACCATTGCACATTCATCTACTGAAAAACTAAATCCAAACAAAATGTGCATGGTGAAACACCTGACCCGGAGCAACTCTGTCAAAGTGTTTCTAGGTTTAAAAAAATCTATGCCAACGGCTTGAAAAACCAGTCCAAACTACTTGGAAAAATACGGAAAAGAATCCAATATAATGACCAAGATGACAACTATGAGGTGCTTTGGAGCATACAAATAACTCAAGTGGCCATGGTTTTCTCTAACACACTCTGGTTGTCTCTAGCAGTTAGCCTACTAAAAAACCCTACGTGTTGTGGATGGTTATGCTGGGGAAGATGCCGCGCAAAGTAAAATAGAAAAAAACAACCCGGGTGATTTTTAAAAGCCTAAACCCCTATTGACAACATTCGGTCTTTTAACACATTTAGAAGAAAGCAGGACAAAGTATCTGTTTGAGGGCTACCTGGAAACTACTAGTGCAGGTACGACGCTTGGAGAGGCAATCTAAAAGCTCCAAATGTCTAGTGATAGTTGGATGAATCCAAAATAGGATTGTGGTAACAAACAACAAAAAATTACCGTGTTTATATATAGAAAAATGTTGAAATGACAAATAATCTCGTGGTTAGGATAAGAAATGTTGCGAGGTTGAAAACATTGTTTCGGGACCCAAATTGAAAATCTATCGAAAAATTTCCCTAAGTTTACCAATACGTCGGCGTCAAGATATGAGTTTCCCGCGACAGTGTCGGCTGCGTAAGCTGATTTTTGTTCACACTATCAGTGGAAACTCGTTAAAACCTTACAACAAACCACTATCAGCACAACTTGCAAAATATTTCCAATGAGAAGTTGTCCACTACAAAACTTGAGTTTCACCAACAGCTTCGGCAATACTCGACAAAAACCTCTGATGAAACCACTGCAAAACTTAGAGAATTATCTTGATAAAAAATAATCGACGGAAAAACCTGAGTTTTGGCGATAGTGTCCACTTGAAAGGATGAGTTTTTCCGACACCATTGGAAGAAACTCATCAAATGTTTTTTTATAAATACTTTGGCCTTGGTTTCAAAACTTGACAAACAAAGCAAAATCGGCTAAAGAACATCGAATGAAAAATCTAAGTGCTTCTGATGTGTCGATTTAAGTTGTTGAGTTCTTCTGACACACGGGAAGAAAAACCTGAGTTTTATAACTTGGTGAAAAAACTTTTCTGGCTTGATCAAAGAAAAAAATAAGTTATGGAATGAAAATTTCAAGAAGTGCTACCAATCTAAGAAAGGCTTAAAACCAAAATATAAAGAGGGTTCCTAAAAATGTGAAATTTTGGGTAGGCAGTTGCAGCAGTAATAGTATGGGAAGCAATTTTTACTACCGAATGAATTCCAAGTGAGGACATTCCAGACAGCCATGAAACTGGGGTTAGATCTGTCTGAGGCATAGAGACAAAAGGTTATGCATTGAAATGAACTAAATGAGATTTGTCAATATTCCATTCAGCGTACTATGTTGTTCTAAGATAAAATATCTCGTTGGCATGATCGGTTTATCAAGAAAAAACACTTTTAGCCAAGATATTGGGATTTTCTATTGATTCCAGGTTCAAAAACATCAAGGGTAAGCTCACCACTTGATGACTAGGGCCATATCAAATTGAAAAACTATTTCAGAATGGTTCAATCAGAATTATAACTATTGATGATAGTCGGGCTTCTTTTGTGGTCAATGGGCATCGACTTAAATTATATCATCAACTCATATCCAGGGAATATTTTATCCGAGATATATCACAACAACCAGGGATGGAATGTAACGGTAAAAATCCATTTACTAGAACTTCTCGAACTTCCAATTTTGAAAATACAAATAATTCATGAATATATATAAAAGTTGATAAGTAAGATATGATATTTTACAAGATAGACTTTCCCGTATATATAATTATTAAAGGGCATCTAATGAAACTTTTCATAAAGAGCTACACCTTTTCACTAATTAATATTATATTATTATATTATTATTGATTGATTGTTATTATTATTATTATTATTATGATTTCTATTTCTATATATATATATATATTGTATTATGTCATATATTTTTATATTTCCTCCCCCTTAAGGGAAGCTTTCTCCTCAAATATTATTGAAGACAACGCTTACATCTGATTTCTATCTTGTAATGACATTTCTTGATATTTTTGTTAGTAACTGTAACACTTGATGAAACAAAACGATATGAGTTACGAATTCCCAAGAAAAATTGTTGCATCGTCTCTGAAGTGGTCCATATGAGATCTATCTTCATTGGAGTTGTTTGTTGATGGTTTTGTTGGATAGAAATTCTTGTTTTCTTCTTAGTTTGTTGATTTTGTGTTCTTTCTATTATGAAATCATAACTCCTATGTTTACGTTCATTTTGGCCCTTTCGTTGGTCAAAATCAGTCTTATAATTTGGGTATCAATAAGTATTTCTTGTTGTTTTTTTTACTACATTGTATTTTTTTGAACTATGACAATGACTGGATTTGTATTTGCTTCTTTTCTAACTATTACTTATCATTCTTAAGGTTCCTTATCATTCATTCTTATGCTTTCTCATAATATTTAAGCTTCAGAATCTGATCTATTAGATCTTGTTTATTCTTCTTAAGGTGAATATTCTCTTCAATATTTTCTAATAGTTTCTTATGAAGATCTTGATTCTCCTCTTCTAGCTTTTGATGTATTTTGTATTATCCTTCACCTTCTTTATTTGAAGAAGCGACTTATGATTATGATCTCTTATACAAGAGATATCTTCTTCTTTGTCCATGATGACTTTATCAAATTCATTCTACATCTTCTGTATCGATTTATGATCTTTTTGTGAAAGCACATTCGAGGTATCTTTGAAGTCTTCATACGACACAACTCCTGAACTTAACTTCAGTGTAATATACTCAAATGTGACTTTCTTCCTTGTGTAAGAAAATGTCAACATTTTCCTTGTGTTGAACATGAAGGTACCTAATGTATCAAAACAAATTGACCCTAGAATTATATCAACCTTGTATTACTCAAATGATACCATGTAAAGAATATTGAATTGAGTTAGGACCTTGTAGTCATCAACATATATCTGTAGGTTCTTAAGCTCGCATTTCTCATAAAAAACAATCATGTTATTGCCAATTATTTCTGACTATGAAAGCAATAATTGGTTTTCTAGGTCAACATTTATACAATTCTTCATGGTTGTCGGGAAAATAGCGATGCAGACATACTTCTCTTGAATAATCCCATGAGTTTTTAATATGGGGTATGCATGTTTTTTAAAAGTTTGCGGGAATATTCCTTGTTTTTCGTCATGATATTCCATTTTAGTATGCTTGTTATCCCAAGATATATAAAAGAAAGACATATTTTATCTTGTATAGAATATACTCTTCAATAATTAATTTTTTCCTCTTAAGACTTCTTTTAGATTGGTTGGTTGGGAGGAATGATTGTTACCTTCCCCACACGAGTTAAAATCTAACTTTCTCCTTAGTAGCCTTAAGACTTCTTATGCAATTCTAGGTTTCAAATATAATACTTTATTATTAGTTTTCACAAATGCTTCTTTGTTGGAAAATAAATCATGTGATATTTTTTTGTGTGGTTTCTATTGTTTTTACTTTTTTCCTTTTTTTTCTTTTACTTCTCCCTTTCTTCTTTTTTCTTTTTTTACTTTCTCCCTCTTTTTTTTTAGTAAGTTCAAAGACCTAATTAATTAAAAAACTATGAAATAGATAAGACAATGTCCCAAAATTCTAGCCAAAGGCCAACATAAAAGCCCAAGAAGGGGCTCTAATACCATTGTAATGGTAAAAACTTCTTTAACGCTTGTAATAAATCTAAAATTCCCACAAATATTCAATATCCCACATTTTGATAATGAATAATAAGATGATATAATAATTGATAATTAAAAAGTACAATGCTTGAGCTTTTATATAGGCCTACTAATACCTTCTCATTGAAAGGTTATGTATTTTTAATGTAAATGATTTAACAATTATTATTATTATATTATTGTATTATTATATTACTTATTGTTGATTATTTAATGTTATGTTTGTTACATGGAAGTTGTTCACGGGAGGACTCTTCCTTCCTCTGCTACCTAAACTCTTGATTCTGGAATTATCGATGTATATATGTAAATAGTTTTGTTTTCATTTTGGAAAAAAAGAAAAAAAAAGAGAGAGAAAGTTTGGTTGTCAAAATTAGCTTGTTGGGGCAGTTAGACTTTAACTTGCTTGAAAACTAGGTAACCAACGGGTAAATTTTTTATTGATTGTTTTCATCCAAACAATGTTCTTATCATCTTTTTTTTCAAAATATTTAATTTTCCCTCACATTGAATGATGAAGGATTTCTTATGGCCTTCCTTCTAACAACCCTTGTCCTATCAACTACAACACTTTATCTAGGCTTAAGGGTAGAGGTTTTTCTTGGTACACTAAGTCTTTTTTACATCAATGGAAGGCACTCTTGCTAATGATAGTAGGAAAACATCATTGTTATCTATCCATCAAATTTCGCTAGGTGACTCGACTTCAAGACATTTATTTGTACCTTGCGGGATGTACCACGGAACCTTGGAACTCATCAACATTAAAGGTGAGATGCCTCGCATTGATTAGCAACATTCCTTAAAGGCTACTAATCCAATGATTTATTTCTATGTTCAACTTCAACAAATCCATTCACATAGCCAGAATTGTGCCATAATGAGGAATATGTCGAATACCATGAGATTATTGCTCCTATGTTGTTCAATATTCAAGTTGATTTTAGTTTTGGGTGTGATCAAATAAAATACTGACACAGCCAAGATGTTTGCAGTAGATTGTCCCATCAAGTAAAGGGGTTTTGCATTTCACCTCAGTACAAACATGACCTTCTTTCACTAGTCTCCATTGCAGTTGTTTTAGTTCTTGTATTTCTGCACTTCAATATTTTAATGTACATCAAAAGCATTCAGTACCATTTTTCTTCTTCTCTATGTTCAAAAAGGAGCAACATAAATTTCTCTAATACCATAACAAACTCCATGGAGGATTATTCCTACACCAGAGGTTTCTGCATTTCAAAGTTGCACATTAGGTATATATATCAAAGTCATTTTTCACTTTCCCAAAGTCTATTTTACAGGGAGTATGCACCATATTTGTTAGTTTTTGTAACAACCCCAAAATATACACCAAAAATTTATAATCAATAAGAGAAACAAAAACCAGTATAAGGGAGGTTAAAGTCACCTACTTGGATATAATGTTGGAAAGATACTTGGAGAATCAATTCCTACCAACCATAGGAGAGGACCCCAACACTACAATCCCAACTCCAACCCCGAGCTAGATCACCACTATGCCCACTAGAACAGGAAGTAAAATTTCCACATGGCACTCTCTCTCAGATTCTGTAACATGCTCAATGATGGACTTGTGAAAGGGAGAAACACTCAAAAGATGCACTCACAGCAAATTTTATCCATGTGCAACACGATGTCCTGTGCTATCTCAGTTTGCCATTATATATAGGTTTTTCCTAGGTCTTATGCCATCCCAATCAAAACTCCAATTAATCCATAAATCCATATGATTTAGGATCGTGTCTGGTTGTTGAGTTTTAGATTGGATTTGATTGGTAAATATCTATTTATCTTTCTTACACATGTTCTCTTGTGCCATGGTGGTGTCCCCTCATGTAACTAAATTCTCCAAGTAACTTTTCCTTTTCTTTATAGTAAAATAATAGTTTTTTGTGCAGAATGTCACTCACACCTCTTGTGAGTATTTTCGATTTTTTAATTAACTCTTACAAAAATAATTGTTTTTGAAATTATTTTCACAAATAACAAATAAAATAATCATTTCTTCATGGTATTACATTATTCCCCCCTTATTCTTAACAATGTCCTCGGCGTTCTTTTATTCTGATCTCTCTTTCTCATTCTGAAACATGGAGGGTTATGCTTCTCGTATTTTATCCTCAATTTCCCAAGTTTCCTCTTCAGGGTTGAAGTGCTTCAATTGCACTTTTATTTTAATGATGGTTCGATTCCATAGCATACCTTCCTTCCTATGGAAGATGCAAAAAGGTTTGGTCTGCAATTCACCCTTAGGTTCTACCTAAATCACATTCCCATCAATTATATGAGTAGCATCATATATATATATATATAT
>LPNX010716472.1:379066-392933 GCA_001517045.1 Pseudotsuga menziesii
CAAAGATATTTATGTACCATAACTTTCAATCCAAATGGCATGCTTGATTCCACCTGGAATAAGCCATGCAGTCTCAAACTTGAATTTACTCTTTCAGCATGGATTTTGTTGTTGTTGTTTTTTAAGAATTTCCTAACATACATACATACATATATATATATAACAATTCATACTTGCATTTTGGGCTTTGCTAAGCCTATCGAACGGTCATTTTATAGTGTACAACAATCTCAAGACTCGTGTCCTTCCTCCTACGGTTGAAAGGATTAAGATTTACTGAGACATGCACATCATCAATCAACGTAATGTTCACATCATTTTTCTTTATGCAGAGGGACAATCATCATCTTAGTTTGATAATTATTACAGTGCTTAATCAACTGGGAAATTCACTTCATGTCTCTCTAAATATAGTTCATTGTTAACCATCAGTTAATTAGTATGCTAATTTTGACTCCTCACGAAGCTTCCCAATTTTGATTTCCATTCAAGTCTGTAGGTAATGCAACTAAAACAAAGGTCAACTACCTGATGTGAGAGTGGGATAGTTGGGTGCTTAGGAATACTATTAGAGAAACACTACAGGGTTAACTTTCTAGTTACTTGACAGCATTCAATTGAATTGTTAAAACTGTAGAAAAGAAATCTTGTAGTTCGTCAATGCGAGAAGTGATTCTCCACCAAGGAGATTTTACAGAAGTTAACAACCAGATATTTTGTGTAAGTTGACATCCAATGACAGAGTTAACATCACTATGGATCTAGTATACATTTAGGGAGTAAGTATCACGAGGGTCCACTGTGCATTTGAGCAACAGTGGGTGGATTCTTAGGGTTTAACCATTTACTATCCTTTTGATTGAAAAATAGAATAGGATATATGCAGGTGTTATTAAATTACGTGTTGCAAGGAGTACATAGTCAAGTAATAAAAGAGTGAAAATATAAATAAAATCAAAACAATATTCTAATAGGAATCCACTTCACATGGAAACTAGTGGTCATCAGTTCACTTGAAATCGCATCTATTAGAACAACACATCATAAGGTGGAGTCTCCACAAGTCTGCTACAAGAATAATAAAACTCTGACAAATAAGAATGTTATTATATCATTGAGACCCAGTAACTTAGCATTCCTAAAAGAAATTGATACACATGGATTGAATGCTTGTCAAAAGTTTCAAAAGTTACATGCATTCTTCCACTTTAGTGGGACATCTCTCTAGAACGCTTGTTAAGGGTTCAAAATTCATATGCATTCCACCTAGTAGTCATGATTTAAAATGTCCAAACGTCACCTTGCAGACTGCTTCAAAGTTGCAAATGTCACCTTGCATTATGCTCAGCAGTTACAATGATATCATTGTTGTGCTCTCCCATATTGTTTTAATATGAATTTGCATCTTCATGAGAGATTACAATGTTATTTGCGATTTTAAATATATAAATGATGAGACAAATGGAGTCTAATTTGTCCAAACACCAACAAAAAAAGGTTTTTTTTGTCACCATAACAAAAAAGGGTTTCCATTTCATAAACTCAGCCATCCGTAGTCATCACTTCAATTGATATCACCACCGTTAGAACAACACATCCTAAGGCAGAGTCTCCACGAGACTGCTGCATGGATAGTAAAACCCTGACAAATAAGAATTTTATTATATCAACGAGACCCGGTAACTTTGCATTCATGCATTTGGCCCAATAGTCACGAACTCAAATCTCCAAATGTCACCTCGCAGACTGATTCAAATTCACAAATGTAACCTTGCACTATGCTCAACAGTTATAGCTTCAAACTGTCCAAATGTCACCTTGTTTTTTCAACCACAGTTGATTTTTGGTTTCAAGTCTCCGATGATAATTACGATCTCTTCTTCTATCCAGAAAACAATGCAACAATACAAATTTCATCTATCGTTCATTCAGGGAGAATAACCTATAGAATGATGCACTCATTTACATAAACAAATTTAGACACTAGTCACCTTCCCTTTACCCACGATCACTCTGTAGTTTATGCACGTTCATTCCATAGTTTATGGTAAGCTAAAAAAATTATGTATCTCACCTTCCTCATTTTCTCAATAATTTGGTTGTGCATTAGCGTTTGGTTTCAAAATCCGAATCCAATTCCAAATCTGCAGAGAAGATATATAAATTTGCATCTTGAGAATTCTATTTATTCTTAACTAAATTTATTCAAATAGTTGACTCAGTATTAGTTTCCATTGTATGCACAGATGATGGTTAGGGAAACATTCTGCCTTTGGTATTTCCGGACCTCATTTGGGTTCTTCAAGTGAACCACTCCTATACAGCTACAAAAGCTTATGGAAAAAAAAAATATTATTCTTTTTGTTTCAAAGCAATATTTTCCTCTAACACACGAATCAGTGATGATATAGCAGTTGGTTTGTTTTAGTTGTTGGACAGGGAGGAATATTTTCATTTTGGTTTGTTATGTTATTCCATTTCATGATACTGGATGGTTTTACTCTCTTATAACTTATATCATAATGCCAGTTCCACCAACATTTTTCATTGCATTGCTAGTTCATCCAACAACCTATGAAAGTCCCAACTCCTATTAGTAACCTTGCTACCTTAACTCCTGTAAGTAACCTTGCTACCTTCAAAAATATATTTACAATGATTAGACCAGAGAAAGATCACGAGGCTTAGTCTGTCATGCTTTCTCTTCTGACCTGGGCTAGAAGTGGGAGCATATATTTGAATTGTACATGATATACTTTTGTAATTTTCTAATAAAAGACAATTGAAAATAAAGTTTTGTTATTGCGTGTACTTGCAGCGGTTATTTAGTCAATTCATTTGCTTGAGGTTATCTTTCAAGGAAAGAATTTATCTAGATATCAAGTTAGATTTCCGAGAATGACATTTATCATGGTTTATGGGCATTAATACATAAATATAGTAACACATTTAACAACACTTCTGTGGAAATTGAACCCAGGTGTTAGAACAATTACACTCACAACAATTTCCAATTACATATGCAAATTACTCACAAAGGAGACTGAATATGGAGCAGAACACTAATCTGTATTGAATAAGTGTACAATAGCCAACCCTATGAAGTCATAGGCTGCCACAATAAACAAGTACATGAGAGATTCGAATGCATAAGGATGCCATTCGAATTTGGTCAAAAGCAGGCTTACTAAATCTAAGCAAATCCCCCATAGGTGCATAAAGCAGTTTCCAAATCTGTCTAGGAGTTCACGAATTAGAAAAATCAATTAGGCAAGCTAATATATGATGGAAGGACAACTCATAAATTCTTTTCTTAGGAGAAAAGAGTGGAGGATGATGAGGACAAAAAACAAGTTAACTTCACCTAGTCAAACTTTCCCAATTGCCTTAAAACTCAGAAAAAGCAAGCAATAAAGCAGAAAAAGCAAACATGTGCTAGGAATGCCAGGAATAAAGCAGATTTGATTCCAAGTGGTTTCCCAAGTGCTCCATGACTCAAATTTATCAAGTTTGACCACTTTGGATGTGTGGAGGACAACTTGCATAAGGTGGAATATGGAAACTAGGCAAATAAGACAAAAATTGGATTAATTAATGTCTAAGGTAGCTAACTATGGGTTGATTATTCTAACACCTCCCCTTAAGCCTGAATTATGAGTAAAATATCAAAAAATTATAGGGCCTAGAAACAAGGATTAGTTACCCTTTACATACTCCATGTCCATTTAACCAAGGAAAGAGGCAAAAACCCAGTGGAAAAAATCCTCCCTTAAACATGGACAATAAAACAAAATTTGAAAATATTGTCATCACTCATGCTTCACAACATGATCAGCAATCCCCAGCAGTGATTTGAGATTGCTGAATGTATTCTCACAAAAAACTTTGGTGAAGATATCTACTACTTGTTATGAAGATGAACAGAAGAGTAGGTGAATGGTGCCATCATGCACAAGCTGTCTGATGTAGTGCATATGGATCTCAATCTGTTTGGTTCTCTGTTTCTAAACTGGATCATTGCATATTCAAATGGTACTCTGATTATCACAATAGATAGTAGTTGAGTATTCTAATTCGAAGCCACACTCACGAAGTAACCCCTGCAACCATAAACATTGAGTTGCTACATTTACAACTCCTCTGTAATCTGCTTTTGTAGATGAGAGTGCAATGGCACTATGTTTCTTGCTTGACCAACTGATTGGCCCTTCAGCAAGCATGAACACATATCCCGATGTTGACTTTCGATCTATGTTGTCACCTGCCCAATCACTGTCAGTAAACCCAATCAAATCAAGATCAGATTTAGCTTTATAGAAGATCCCATGAGTCCTTGTTCCCTGAACAAAGTTAAGGATCATTTTTGCTGCTCTCCAATGGATCTCATGAGGCTGATCCATGTATCTTGAATCCACACTTGGTGCATAAGAAATATCAATTTGAGTATGTGTAAGATACAGCAAACATCCAATCAATTGCCTATACAGTGTATTGTTTACCATAGGTGAAGAATCGGCTTCTTCAAGCTTAACTCCTGAAAGGAAAGGAGTCTTTCTTGGCTTGCAATCCTTCATGTTGAATTTGTTCAGAAAATCCAAGGAATACTTGGACTAATCTACTTTGATCCCATATTTGGTTTGAGCAATCTCGAGCCCCAAGAATTGGCTCAATAATCCCAAATCAGTCATTGAGAAGGCATGGTTCATTGCATCCTTCAAGGAGGCAATTTCATCCTTTGAGCTTCCTATAATGAGAAGGTCATCAACATACAAAACAATGATCATTAATGAACCATGAATCATCTTCAAATAGACATTTGGATCTGACTTGCATTGAACAAAATTCAGTGGTAGCAGAAAGCTATCAATCTTGGCATACCAAGCCCTAGAGGCTTGCTTAAGCCCATACAATGACTTCTTTAGCCTATACACAAGAGATGGATTAGTAGCAAATCCTTGAGGCTGATTCATGTAAATCTATTCAGTGAGATCTCCATTCAGGAAAGCACACTTCACATCCATGTGATGTACCTCCCACTGCTTCGAAGCTGCAATGGCTAAGGCTAGCCTGATGGAGTCCATCTTTGCCACTGGTGCAAAGGTCTCATGGTAATATATGCCATGTACCTATGAGTAGCCCTTGGATACCAATATGTCCTTGTATTTCAAAGGTGAACCATCATCACCAAATTTGGTTTTGTAAACCCACTTACATTGAACTAGCTTCCTCCCTGGGGGAAGATCAACCAGCTCCCAAGTGTTGTTCTTCTAGAGTGAGATGAACTCTTCTTTCATGGTTGTTTGCCATATTGGATCATTTGCTGCATATTCATATGTCTATGGGTATGATTCAACCATCATATAGCATTTCTCATCAAACATAGGATCTTTCATGCACAGAGCACTCTCAAACTGAGATCTAGTCCTCCTAGGATCATTAGGATTTCCAGCTAGTTCTCCAGCTGTATCAATGGTCTTTGCTGCCCATTTTGGTCTTGTAGGACTATTAGGATCTGCAATTAAATCATCATTATCAGACATATCATAATCAGCAAGTTCAACTATCTCTTCACTTACATTCAAAGTTTCTGGTGGTGAAGAGGATTCTCCAACTTCCACTGCAGCTAGGGGCTCTTCTTGGAACTGAACACTCCTTTCAATGAAGGATTTGTTTGTGCTCAAATTGATCAGCTTGTACCCTTTTGAATCTTTAGAGTACCCAAAAAATAGACACTCTTGGCTTTGGGGCTACAAATCCTTCCTCTTTTCTGTTGGAATTCTAGCCCAAGCCCTTGAGCCAAAAATCCTGAAATGGGTCACATTTGGCTTATGCCCACTCCATGATTCGAAAGGAGTCATACCATAAAGTTGTTTATGAGGCACCCTATTCTGGATATAGGCTGCACAGTTTATAGCTTCGGCCCAAAACTTTGGTGGCAAAGTCTTAGCCTCCATCATGCATGTTGCCATCTCTTTCAGTGATATGTTCTTCCTCTCAGCAACACCATTCTGTTGTGGTGTGTAAGGGATAGAATGTTGCATAGGAATACATGCATCTGCACAATATTGAATGAACTCAGACTTGACATACTCACCACCATTGTCAGATCTAAGGACTTTGAGTTTCCTCCCAGAATGGTTTTCAACCAAATCCTTAAAGACTTTGAAGAGGCCATAAACTTTAGACTTGTGTTTCAGGAAGTAAACCCAGTAGTACCTGGAAAAGTCATCTATGAATGTCAATGCATATTTTCCTTGACTCATTGACATATGAGGAAATGGGCCAGCAACATCACTGTGGATCAACTCAAGAGGTGCAAAGGTTCTCTCATGACTAGCTTTCTCAAATTTATGCTCTGGGTGTTTTCCTAAGATGCAACCTTGACAGACTCCTTTGGAAAACTTAATCTTTGGTAACCCTATGACCATTTCTTTTTCACTAAGATCAGAAAGATACTTGTAATTTAGGTGGCCAAATATTTCATGCCAAAGCTTGCTTTCCTCATTAGCATGAATCAGAAGAGAAGAGGGGTTTGAGTAGGGTAGGAAGTGTGAGAACATGTATACCTTCGAAGTGTGATTTGCAATTCCTTTTGCAATGACTTTACCACTTGAGATCTCTGTGATCTCAACTTCATCAGGGGAGAATATGACCTTCTTTGGAGACCTGTGTGGGTCATCTAATACACTGATAAGAGGTTAGAGGCAAGACCTGGAACATACAATACATTGCTGAACTTACCTTGGTCAAGATCAATCCTCCCTTTGCCCAAACTTTCAGTGAGAGAGTCATCTCCCAGTACAATTGGTGGACCTTTCGACATGTCAAGTGAGGTGAATTCCTCCTTGGTCGAAACCATATGTCTTGAAGCTCCAGAATCAATGATGAAACTAGGTGAGCTTGTTGTGCCAGCAACCAATGCATGAACTCTCTCTCTGTCTTCTGAATTTGATCCTCCTTCCCTCTTCTTTGAGCTGTCAAGAAGGAAGATGCCATTCTTCTCCAGGAGTTGGGTCAGCATGTCTATTTGCTTCTTCATGTAGGAACTTTCAGAATGATTTCCCTTACTGTAGTACGCGCACTTGCTCATTTCTCCTTTGTTCTTCTTCTTCTGGGGGTTCTTCTTGCAAACCTTGATGCTCCTCTGGAGACTTGTTCTTGTCTCTCTTTTGCTCAGGTGGATTCTTAGCTTTCTTCTTTCCTTTTGAATCCATCCTTGAATCTCCAGCAACCAAAGTTTGGTATTTGGAAGGTTTGATGGTGCCCATCATCACCAATTTATCTTGTTCTTGTGTGAGAGATTCCATGAAATCTGCAAGGCTAGGCATTTTCCAAGCTCGAGCTGTCAACTTTGTGGCATGGAAGGTCGATAAAAACACTGAATAGTCATGGCCAAGCTTTGAGAGTATGGCCAAAACTAGTTGCTCATCCTTATTTTCGATCCCACACTGTTTTAGCTGCAAAACAAGGGCTTTGAACTTAAAAAAATAGAGTTGCAGGGATTCAAATCTATTGGGACTTAGGGAGATCAATTAATTTTCAATTTGATGTCCCCTCATCTCGTCTTTCTTACCAAAAAGCTCAACAAGATTCTCCCATACTTCATTTGGTGATGTTAATCCATCAATATGGAAAAGGAGGTCTCTGGATATGCTCAGACATAGGAGACCATAGGCCTCATCCCTCCTATTGTGCCATTTAATCTTCTCTGCAGCTACATTGGGCTCTGCTTCTGTTTCCATAGTCACTCTGTAGAGGCCTTTCACTCTCAATAGTATCTACATCTCTGCTTTCCATTCAAAGAAGCTAAATAGAGTCAAGATGATCTTCTGAGATTGATCCATAGCTCAGAAATTGTCCCTACAGTCAGCAGAATGCTCCCAGTCAATGATGTCAAACCTGTAATAACAAATTGGAAGAAGAGAAATTGATCTACAAAGGCTCTGATACCATGTGGAAATTGAACACAGGTGTTAGAACAATTACACTCACAACAATTGCCAATACACATGCAAATTACTCACAAAGGAGACTGAATATGGAGCAGAACACTAATCTGTATTGAATAAGTGTACAACAACCAACCCTGTGAAGTCATAGGATGCCACAATAAATAATTACATGAGAGATTCGAATGCATAAGGATGCCATTCGAATTTGGTCAAAATAAGGCTTACTAAATCTAAGCAAATCCCCCATAGGTGCATAAAGCAGTTTCCAAATCTGTCTAGGAGCTCACAAATTGGAAAAATCAATTAGGCAAGCTAATAGATAATGAAAGGAAAACTCATCCATTCTTTTCTTAGGATAAAAGAGTGGAGTATGATGAGGACAAAAAACAAGTTAACTTCACCTAGTCAAACTTTCCCAATTGCCTTAAAACTCAGAAAAAGCAGACATGCGCTAGGAAGAACAAGAATAAAGCAGATTTGATTCCAAGTGGTTTCCCAAGCGCTCCATGACTCAAATTTAGCAAGTTTGACCACTTTGGATGTGTGGAGGACAACTTGCATAAGGTGGAATATGGAAACTAGGAAAATAAGACAAAATTTGGATTAATTAATGTCTAAGGTAGCTAACTATGGGTTGATTATTCTAACAACTTCTACCAGAGTGGTTCTAGTAGAAAATTTTACCTTAGATATTATGGGAGTGCTTACCTTGATCTAGCTTTTAGTTGCAGTTGTGCTATTTCAACACCAGAGATACTTTTCTTTAATTGATATGCTAGGTGATAATGAACTATCCCATTAATGTAACAATTTTGACATGTCCCACTATCACTGATCATAAGAACGTCATGTCTCTTGGCTAAAGGATTTAAGCTATCTATGACTGACTGGACAACCATTTTTTCTATTAAAAAAGATAACTATTCTATTTTTAGATAAGCCTTTCAAGGAAAGTGTTGTGTAAACACATTTAGGAAGTGTCATTCATTCTTTACACTCAGTGCTATCCATTTATGGCAAATTTTGCAGAGTTGTTTATACATAACATTTTCGACATGGATACAAAAGTGACATGTTTGAATGAGTTTTCTTCACATTTGACTTTGTGCATGGATTTCAAATTTGACATACTCTAGTGAGTTGATGTTGCGACATTTTTTGCCTGAATAGGGGGGACGTGTGAAGGTGTAACACCTCGGTTTTGACCTCATTTGCATTAAATGTATATGATGTATATATATTGTAATTAATAGTGGTGTGGAGCTAAAGGAAAAATCCCTACTATCGATTTAGCATTTAATGTTCCAGCGATTAAAATCGTCACCAATGGTATATCATGATATCCGACACATTATAGTTTTGGCATCATGTAAATATGCACTTTAATTAAAATAAACCCCAACCAGCTATGTCAATGCAACCATAATGAAAAGGGAAAGATTTTCCTAAGGATAAGTAGGGGGGATTATCAAACTTTGGGCCAATGGGAAAAAGCCAAGTGTCAGCTGTTAAACCCATTTAGTTGTCACCCACCCTTTTGACTTACTCACCTTTCCTTGTCTCAATCAGTCAACTACCAAATTAAAAACCTCTGATGTTAGTTGGGCAGTTATTGTTGAGCAATGATGTGTGGAAGGACTGTCAGTCCTTTCCCACACACACACTTTACCAGTAGACTCATTCACACTCACGTGGGCAGGGGAAGCACCACGACTCCATTCTTAATTGTTTCCTCACGCAAAGAGTTGGGAGAGTCGTTTTTTGGCATTCACGACTTTCTTCTGTATGTGCCATTTTCGTTTTGCATTATGGTGGGTTCTCATTTACGATTCGGGGTTCCTGGACATTTGATACTCACGCACAGGCTTGGAATTCACCTCCACATGGGTTGTTTTTCCTTCCTCACGCAACTGAGAAATCATTGTTGGTTTCCCCATGATTTTGGTTGTTGTGGGTTCATTTCCATTTTGGGTTGTTGTGGGTTCTTTTTGGTTCGTTTTGGCCATGATAGGGCCAAGAACGAATTAGGAATCAAATTTCTTAGACAGAGCTGTGAATTGCTTGTTTTGTTGTGTGTATGCAGTGGTTGGTCTTTGTACTGTGTTGGATTGGGAATGAAGGCTTGGTATGCTTGATAAACCTAGTGTGTTTGGGAGCCACATAGACAGGGCTAAAGGGCTAGCATTCTTCTCCACAACCCCTGAATAGAACTGGAAGGGAAGTCAGGTCCTGAAGGACTGTGTAGCATAGAAGGGACTGATTCCTTGTGTTTGGTGTGTGTGGGTGTCTTAGAAGTTAGGCTAGTTCTGGTGTAGGTGTCCTTATCCCTTCAATGATCCCACTAGCTTAGCATTAAGATTTTCCCAGCTCCCTAATGGCCTGATAAACCCAACTGTGTTGGCTTCAATGATTTGAGTATTTTTTGCTATGTATGAGCCTGCTTAGTTCCTTATTCCTTGGGGAATCATGCTTACCAAAGGGGTGGGAGTGTTGCTGAGAGATTAAGGAGCACACTGGCCTATGGTTGGGTGGAATGTTGTAGCGACGTATTTGGTTGCGGGACAAGTTCTTCACAAGATAAGTATTATTGTGTTTAATCTCTGCAATCATATTTGATGTTTAATGAATTATGATGAACATGTTGAATGCCTGAATGTATGTTTTGCTTCCGCTGTATGCTGAATAATTATGCATAGAACTCTGCATGTTTTACTTCAAATAATTTCAATTTTTATGTATGTACATGTTCATGGGGCTAGTTGCCCGGATAGTTAATGGTTTGGTAGAGTCTTCACCGGTCGGAGGGTCGGGGACGTTACAGTGTGGTATCAGAGCTCATGTTGCAGCATGGGCCTCAATGGGCCATGAAGAATTAGTGACAAAGGCAATTTACCTTCTGCCCAACAAGGGAAAAATGAGAAATCAAAGAAATGATAGGAAAATTTCAAAAAAAATTCTAAGTGTGAAAATTATTGAATGGCTTAGGCTGAAGCCCATCTGATACGTTGGATGACTTAGCCGGTAGCTCATTCGATACACCAGATAACCTAGGCAGAATTCTACCCGATAAAGAAATGGTGGAAAAAAAATTTGAAATTTTGTTGTCCAAGTTTGAAGCTTACTGGTGGTCCCGGCTGAGAAGAGCCGATGGTCTCGGCTGGGGTGAGCCGAGACACGGCCGACAAGGAACTGGAGAGAAAAGCCTAAAAACTTTTCAAAAATTTTCTAAGTATCAAAATCGTCAGAACACGTTTGTTGAATCCAGCCGATACATCGGCTCAGTTAGTCGAAGGGATTCCGATAACTCCGAAGGAGAAAATAGGAGGGGAGCTGAAGCTCTCAGCTGGGAGGAGCCGAATCTCTTAGCTGGGAGAACCTGAAGGTCTCAGCTAGGTGGATTCGAGGTGTCAGCAAGGCTCACTTGAAGGAAGCTGAAGCATCAAAAAAGGATAGATGATCGAGTAGCCGATGCAGTGGAAGAAGAAGGAAGATAAGAAGAAAAATTCAGAAATTTTTCCAAGTACAGGAAATCTCAGAAGAAAATAGAGGATCGATCAGTCGATGTGTATTAGAATCTAGAGGAAGATTGGTCTGAAGTGTCGAAAGAAAACAGAGGATCAGTCAACTGATGTGTATCGGAAGCTAGAGGAAGATCGGTCCGAAACGTCGGAAGAAAATAGAGGATCAGTCAGTCAATGTGTATCGAAAGCTAGAGGAATATCGGTCCGAAACGTCGGAAGAAATTAGAGGATCGGTCAGTTGATGTGTATCGAAAGCTAGAGGAAGATCGATCTGAAACGTTAGAATAAAATAGAGGATTAGTCAGCCGATGTGCGTCAAAAGGAAACGGAAGAATGACCCGATGTGCATCGGAAGACAGATGAAGATCGGTCCACCGAGGTATTGGAAGCGTTGTCAACTAGTGATCCGATACATCAGATGGTTACTTGGGAAGAGATCCAATATGACAAAAAAAAAATTGAGTTTTCATTGGGATTTTTAAGCAGATTTCAGCAGTTTTTCAGTGGATTTACAGGGCCAAAAAGGAGGAAAATGGCAGCGATATTATGCGCCAAATTGCGTGAAAATAAAATATTTACAAAAAAAAAATGAGCATGCTGCCCTCGACCTGCCCTGCAGTGGTGGAAGCCACAAGGGGAAAATCCCCCTTGACCCTCGTCGCCCCCCTGAGACAGTCGTTCTTTGAGGAAGAAAATTCTGTGTTTTGGGAAAAGTTTCTATTTTATGATTTTTCCAAGAGAAGGTAAGTATGTCTTATTTGTATAAATACTATGCAGCTAACAGTTGTGTTACTAACACATTTATAGAATCGTAGACACCTTCAAGGGCAGTAATTCTAGGTAGTACAGTTTGGTAAAGTAAGTTGTGGTTCAACCATGAGAACCCATGACAGATATGATGCTCGGGATTCCTACGAGCGTGCGCAAGTTTCCATTGGAGAAAATGTCTGAGTTGGAAATAATGACATAGAGTCTAATGGAAGGAGATTCCAAGAGACATTGCTAGATATTGTAGCCACCATGAGAAGCTTGATTAAAGCCCAGGAAGGGCAGCATCAGTTGAATGCTGCTATGTTGCAGAGTTTGACAGACTTGCAAAGAAAGATAGACTCTGGACAAGGTATAGTAAAACCAGAAGGTAGTAAGAGTAGTACTAGGAGAAGAAGAAGGACTTCTAGTATATCATCTAACTCCGAAGAATCTAGTGGGGATTCAAGCTCTTCTTCTCGTAAGAGAAAAAGAAAGAAGCACCATAGGGATCGCTCTCGAGATGAATTTAAGAATGCTAAACCTCCTACATTTGACGGTGAGGTAAAGACTGGATAAGAGGCTAAAGCTTGCCTTCTTGGGATAAAGAAGTAATTCCAAGTTTAGGATTATTCCGGAAACATGAAGCCAAGGGTTTCCATATTCAATCTTAATGGAAGGGCATCCATTTGGTGGGAACACTTCAAGCAAGTAAAGAGGATCAATGAAAGGAGACTTAAGTGGAAACAGTTCAAATGGTATTTCAAGCAAAAATACCTCTCTAATAGGTATTATGACGACAATATTAAGGGGTTCCATGAGCTACGATTGCGACAGCAGACCATGGAAGACTATGCAAATAATTTCTTGGAACTGTTGAGGTATGTCAGGTACATCAAAGATGAAAAGGTGAAGGTCTGGCATTTTAAGAGTGGATTTCCTCAGTCTTACAAAGACATAATTGAGTTTTATGAACCTAGAACTCTTGAAGAAGCAATAAGGAAGGATAAGTATTGCTATGAGCAAAGCAAAGGTAAAACTGATTACCATAAGGCATGGAAGGACAAGAAGAATGAGAAGTTTGACCAAAGAAAGAAAGGTTTCAAACCTTCTAACTTTAGGAATCAACAGAAGCAGCCATCCCAAGCTGTGAGCAAGCCAGTTGGAGTGATAAGAGAAAAGCCTAAAGATCCACAACAGAATAGAGGACCACTCCAATGTTGGAAATGTGGAGGACCCCACATGCACAGAAGTTGTCCACTCGAGAATGAGATTGCAAGGCCAGCTTACAACATTCAAGAAGCAGAAACAGTGGGTCAACTAGCAAGGGAAATCCCTAGGATTTATGCAGCACTAGAGGACCGCCAGGAAGATCACCAGTCAACTGTGGTTGAAATTGTAGGTAAGATTGTTGAGAAATATGTTTCTATTTTGATTGATCCTGGTTCTACTCATAGTTACATTACTCCTAGAGTAGTGGAGATTTGTGCTTTTAAGAAGGTAAAGCATAGAAAATATTGGTTAGTTCAGCTAGCCACTAGAACTAAAAGAAAGGTTAGTGAAGTGGTAGATAAATGTCCATTGGTCATGAATGGATTGGTCACTTGTGTAGATCTGAATGTTCTACCACTTGGTTCCTATGATGTT
>LPNX010716472.1:392978-411302 GCA_001517045.1 Pseudotsuga menziesii
AGCTTGTGTTATACCAAAATCCTGTCATCATCATGTGATAATACCTTTGACATAACTACTTGCCCTTAATCCCAGCACTTGGAGTGGAAACCCATGTTGATTGTAAATCTTTCATAAAAAGAGTCAACACTGCGCTTTCCCCTTTATCCATGAGCAGTACCTTGCTCACATCGCTTGTGCCTTGTTATCCATAAGCGGTGCCACCACTTATATCCCTTGGTCCATAAGCATTTCTTATCTGAACCACTCTGTCATAGAAGGAGAAAAGTGGTACCCTGGGTAAAATGGGAAAAAGAGAATATTCTCGAGGCTTCTAGATCATGAGCCTTGTGTCCTCCCTTATCCCTATCATTGTGGGTCAGTTGAGCTCAAGATCCCTCATCCTAGGATCTTAGAAGCCACCTCATCCACAAATATCTCAACCATTCCTATCCATTGAGCCTTATAAATAAAAGCTCATATCCATGGTTGAGGGGGAGAAACATTGAAGTATTGTTATGCTATTGGATTGACCACTTGGCCCAAGCCATTGGAGAGCATAGAGAGCAAAGTTGGACCTTATGGGGATGAAATTTTTGGTTTCATGGAGATGCATGTCAACACTAAGTCTTAATTGGTTGTAAACTTCTCCATTTTAATCTTAATGCAAAGCTGATTTCCGTCCCACTTTACTGTTGTTGTTTGATTTCACATGTAAATGTTGTTGGATTCCTTAGTCACTAACATGGATTAATAGATTATGTTATGGTAGATTTGATGTGTTTGTGAATTTAATATGATTGCAGGTACACAGGTTTACTATCAAAGCAAGCATTCTAGGTATCTACGATATCCAGGGAGGGTCCCCAGTAGAGTCGCCAGATTTGTTAGCAGGAATATTTCACCTTCTGCGGATAGAAGTTGTTCCTCTGGTCTGAATGGTTCAGATCCAAAACAAATGAATGACAAAGGGACCCACAATGATAGGGATAAGGGAGGACATGAGGCTCATGAGCTAGAAGCCTCACGAATCTTCTCTTTTTCCCATTTTCCCCATCATGATCAATGAGTGCCTATTTTCAATTCTACGAATTCAAAGAGGGTAACAAACACTCAATGTAGCTTATCAGAAGACAAGTCCAGACTCATATGTTTTATGAACCTGAGAGAGGAGGGGTTCATTCCCAGAACGGGTCTCTCAATGTTTAATTTAACGAGTCCAATGAAATAAAACTCAGTATCGTTCATGTTTAGGGAGTCTGAATGATTACAAGAAGACTCCAAAGGGGTCCTTTTTCATATGATTTAGTCTCTAAGGCCCAAAAAAGTGTAAAATTATACCTTATAGAACTATTCTAGTCATGATTGGTTGGATTGTTCCTTTTTCATAAATAGTCCTATCCAAACTGAAAAAGATATAACCTACTGTCGGATGGACGACTCTTCAAATACTTTAACGAGCATGAAGAAGACAATATCACTCGACAATATTTTCATATTTAGGGAGCCTAAAAAGAGTTTAAAGAGGACTCCATGAGGTTTCTTTACACAATGTGAATTTTTACAAGCCTGGAAAGA
Source organism: Pseudotsuga menziesii (assembly GCA_001517045.1). Taxonomy (NCBI): domain Eukaryota; kingdom Viridiplantae; phylum Streptophyta; class Pinopsida; order Pinales; family Pinaceae; genus Pseudotsuga; species Pseudotsuga menziesii. The sequence goes on from LPNX010716472.1 coordinate 394,536, forward strand.
ATCGAAAACGGACTCGATGAACTTTTCATGTTTAAGGAGCCTGAAAAAGAGGTGAAAAGAAGACTCTATGACGTTTCTTTACACAATGTCAATTTTTTACGAGCCTAGAAAGAATCGGAAAACAGACTCGGACCTTTGATATTGGGTTTAAGGAGCGTGACCAAAGTGTCATAACAAATGCTCATCAACCTTTTATGTTTTATGGAAGTGTGAAAAAATCATAAACAAACATCCAAAGCTTCTTACTATAGTTCTCTTATCCTGAAATCGACTCAGAAACAAGTGTTAAATGCATTCATAACTAGCATTAAGGGATTACGACTGATAAATCTAGAGTAAAAAGTAATTTTACATCAAAACTATAGTATATCAGACCCGAAAATGCCTATATAAGTCATGTAAATAGTAAAAATCAAATCATTTTACTACTTACTCACAGTGGAGAGCATTTGGAGCACTTTCTTAGCCCGATCTTCAGCAGCTGATATCGGGAGTTCCCACAGTCAGATTTGAGCACCGTCAAATGCAGGTAACAGTTGAAACCTTACTCTTTCTTTTCATAGCATTCATTTATTTGCTTGTCAATATTCTGTGCACAGATAATGGCAATGCAGTATTGCCTACGTTCTTCTTCATCTTTAGAAGAGTTTAAACGGTTTCCAAATGAGGCAATGGCCTGTCCTATAGAGGTATCCCAAAATGGAGAATTGGGACCATAATCCGGACAGGTAGTATCATCAACATGACCTTCAATGGGAGAATGGAACGAGTTATTTCCCTGAGATGGTTGTTGGACCAAGGGAGGTGAGTGTGAAGAATATGGTATTCCACTTTCTGCAACCACATTATCTCCCACTTGGGAGGTGGTGGCAGCTCCTTGGTCAATAGCTTCCATTGGATTATCTCCTGAACCAGGAATAAAATCAAGTGGAAAGCCTTGTACTCTTCTGTACTGTCTTAACTCAGCCAGTTTATATAGTTCCTATCTAACCTAGGGTCTGAAAAACTAGAAAACACACCAAAAAATTTCCCTACACAAGTTATAGGTCGAAACAAGCACACTTAAAATGATAGGAGGAGTTCAAATAGTCAGGTCTCTCACCAGGACTATCAAGAAGGTGCCAGTCATGATATACCTCGAGGGTATGTGCATAGTAATCTCCCCAAATGTTGTGAAGAAGAACTAATGTAAAATCCACTCGTAGGGGGTTGATTTCCGGGATCAGGACCGCTAGGACCACTAGGACCGCTAGGGCCTCCAAGAGGAGGACTGTCAGGGCCTCCAGGGGGAGGACGGCTAAGGCCTCCAGGACCACCAGGACCACTAGATCCTCTAGGTCCACCAGTAGATAAACCTCTAAATCCTCCAAAACCACTAGAAGGAGGGCCACCAGACCCTCCAATGCCATTAGGAGGAAAGCCACGAGGCCCCCCAAGACCATTAGGACCATTAGGACCATAAGGAGGAAAGTTTCCAAATCCTCCGGGACCATTAGGCCCCCCAGGAGAAGGACCTCTGTAAGGCAGTCCTCCAGAACCTCCTGCAATATGTATGGGTATCCCCTCCATAGCTGGCATGTAAGACCAGTTGGGTTACCCCCATGGCCTAAAAGTATTACTGGGGTATGGAATTCCAGCATAAGGAATCCCTATAGGATTGGGTGGATGATTAATGTTACCTACAGGTATTTGATAACCATAACCTCCAGAAGATTGAATGGTTACAGGTTGTGCCCCCAAGGGCTGACCTGAACTGGATGGGGGATTAACCACATTAGTATGGGTGGGAGGGACATAAATTGTAGATGTTTCTATATTAGAGGTCTGCCCTTGACTAGGTACAATTTCAGTGCTAGATAACATAGTTCATGCCACAGGTTTCCCCCTGACAATAGAAGGTACTGACGAAACAGGAATTGAAGGTTGGGCCCCAAGTGCAGAAGACCTGGAAGGATTTGGAACAGAAAAAAATGGGAGGTGATGGGGTTGGTAATTTGACCTGGGTTGTGTGGTGTTACTGCACGATCTATAATCAGTTCAATGGGTCTCATAGAATCAGGAAGTGAATGATATCCCACAGGGACAGATGTGGAATGTCATGGTGTCAGGCCTAAAGGTACTTCATGTACTCGATTATATATCGAAAGGCCCCTTGTGTATGGTTATGCATTAGAGATCACTACTACCGATTCGAGCTCCCACGTACCTTGAGTATATCGGGAAACCCCACTAGGATACCTTATCCATCTAAGAAAATCCCTTTTGACGTCTTTCTTGGATCCATACACCAAAAATAGCATTCAGGGAGATTACTACGCATGTACCCTCGAGGTATATTGCGAGTGGCACCTTCTTGACAATCCTAGTGAGAGACCTGACTATTTGAACTCCTCCTATCATTTTAAGTGTGCTTTTTTCGACCTATAGCTTGTGTAGGGAAATTTTTTGGTGTGTTTTCTAGTTTTTCAGACCCTAGGTTAGATAGGAACTATACAAACTAGCTGAGTTAAGACAGTCCAGAAGAGTACGAGGGTTACCACCCGATTTTATTCTTGGTTCAGGAGAAAATCCAATGGAAGCTATCGACCAAGGAGCTTCCACCACGTCCCAAGTGGGAGATAATGTGGTTGCAAAAAGTGGAGGACCATATTCTTCACACTCGCCTCCCTTGGTCCAACAACCTTATTAGGGAAATACCTCATTTCATTGTCCCACTGAAGGTCATGTTGATGATACTACCCATCCAGATTATGGTCTCAATGCTCCATTTTGGGATACCTCTATAGGATAGGCCATTGCCTCATTTGGCACATGTTTAAACTCTTCTAAATTTGAAGAAGAACGTAGGCAATATCGCGCTGCCATTCTCTGTGCACAAGAGATTGACAAGAAAATAGATGAACTATTAGGCCTGACACCATCACATTCCACATCTGTCCCTGTGGGATATCATTAACTTGCTGATTCTATGAGACCCGTTAAACCGATTATAGATCGTGCAGTAACACTACACAACCCAGGTCAAATTACCAGCCCCATCACCTCCCATGTTATGTCTGTTCCAAATCCTCCCAGGTCTTCTGCACCTGGGGCCCAACCTTCAATTCTCGTTTTGTCATTACCTTCTAGTGCCAGGGGAAACCCTCGACATGAACTACGTTATCTGGCACTGAAATTGTACATAGTCAAGGGCAGACTTCTAATATAGAACCATCTACAGTTTATGTCCCTCCCACCCATACTAATGTGGTTATTCCCCCATCCAGTTCAGGTTAGCCCTTAGGGACACAACCTGTAACCAATCAATATTCTGGATTTTATGGTTATCAAATACCTGTAGGTAACATTAATCATCCACCCAATCCTACAAGGATGCCTTATGCTAGAATTCCATACCCCAGTAATACTTTTATGCCATGGGGGCAACCCAACTGGTCTTACATGCCACCTATGGAGGGGATACCTATACATACTGTGGGAGGTGCCAGAGTACTAACTTATGAAGGTCCTCCCCTCGGGGGCCTAATGGTCTCAGAGGATCTAGCAACTTTCCTCCTTATGGTCCTAATGGTCCTGGGGGGCTTGGTGGCTTTCCTCCTAACAGCCTTGGAGGGTCTGGTGGCCCTCCTCCTAATGGTTATGGAGGCTCTGGAGGTTTACCTCCTTGTGGCCCTGGAGGGTTTGGTGGTCCACCTCCTGGTGGTCCTGGTGGTCCTGGAGGCCCTGGCGTTCCTCCCCCTGGAGACCCTTGCGGTCCTAGTGGTCCTAATCTCAGAAATAAACCCCCTGCAGGCGGATTTTTCGTTAGTTCTTCTTCAAAACAACCTATCTTTCAGTCCAGTTATGGTCCTATTGGTAATCATATTCCATATCAATATTACCAATATGTACAACCCAACCGTCAGTTACCTTTCCTAGAAACTTTGGACTTATCCAACTTGTCCAAGTTGATTAATGACCTCGTTCAACACAATACCTCATGGCCTCCTATTCCGAAAAAGTTACCATCGGACATCCCAAAATTCGATGGGAAGCAAGGAGATGACCCAAAGAATCATGTTATGACATTCCATTTTTGTTGTTCTTCAAATTCGCTCATGGATGATTCAGTTCGGTTATGAATTTTTCAATGAACTTTGACCGGTATAGCCACGAAGTGGTGCATTGAACTCCCACAACATTCATTTGTGGATTTTGTCTCATTATCAACCATGTTTCTTACACACTTTCAGCTCCCTATTCGTTATGAAATGGGTACTGATCTCTTAACTTCTCTATGACTGAACACCTCCACCCACATATCCGATCATATCCATGAGTGGAGAAGGAAGAGAAGGATTATTAAGGCCCCTATTCTGGATCAGTTATTATCTGATTGGTTTACTAAATCTTTGTTGCCTCCTATTTCCTGGGATGTGGCCATGGGTGGTGTCATTACTGAAGAGCAATCTATTAGTCAGGCTCAATACCTAGACTTGGTTTATTCCCAGTCTGGAACTCTTCATGACTTGATTCATCAAGCTCCTCGCCCTAGCACCGATCCTGCCAAGCCACCAGTAGAAGTACCTGTTGATGGGATTGTTGGTTCAATCTAGTCCCCATCAGTAGTGAAACCTGCCAAGCAACCCCATACTACCACCCATACTCCTTCGACTCCTAAGTTTTCCACTGAGGTCAATTCTATACAAAGTACTCAAACCTCGGGCAATAATAAAAAGAAGGGTAAAAATAGAAATAAAAAACCTAGAAACCAACAGGAGAATCCAAGACCAACTAATAGTGATAACGATAAAGGGAAAAGAAAGGCAAATATCCCTATCTACTATGCAAAGGTGACCATTTCTCAAAGGAGTGTCCTCGTCGAGATGAAATCTCCCAATTTCTGAAATCAAATCCCGCACCCGCATTACTCACGGATCCTTTTCCCTCTTAGCAACAACTGATAGACCACATTTCTAATTAGGGTAACTCTAGTTCGTCAGAGGAAATTCATATGATGTCCTCGGATGCCATTAATCTACAAACTCGAAGTCAGAATTATGACAAAACTGTAGATAAAAAAGAACATCATTCTTCTTCAAGGAAAGCTCCCTCTACTAGTTCTCCTGAATCCTCATCTACTATACCCTTATCTATCGAGAATCCTACTCTCAACATGATCTTGCGTCCACCCAAGGGTACTCTTCAGAAGGATATCTTTAATTCCAATGCCCGAGCTGCTCAATTTTATAATGTAGTTGAAGATCTTGCTCAGGCACCTCGTGCAATGTCTACCTTATAGGTACTCCAAAGTTTCCCTACACAGCGCAAAAACTTGTTGACAGCATTAGGAGCTTTAGACTCAAATAATACTAACTTGATTCATTTCAATGTTGAGAACTATAAGTCTAAGTTACCTCATAAACTTGCTTTTCAGATAATTATGAAAGTAGTGGGAAAGAAATTTTTTTGAATGGTACTAGATGAAGGAGCTTCGACCTCGGTTTTGTCTCTGTCTTGTTGGAAGGTTCTCGGCTCTCCCAAGCTTTTAACATCACCTACGATCCTTAAGGCCTTTGAAAAATAGCTTTTCCAACCCCATGGTCTCATATCAGCCCTAGCGGTCGAGCTGGGGGGAAAAATCATTTCCATTCAAGTAGAAGTGGTAGATTCCCCCTTAGATTACAACTTCCTTCTAGGAAGAAATTGGTTCTATGCCATGACTGATGTCACCTCAATAGTATTCTGAACAGTCCAATTTCCGCATCTAGGGAGAATTGTTACCATTGACTAGCTTGATTTCTGTACGTCGGATGTTACTACCTCCATGGCTAATAACATCCCCATGTTAGGCCAATCCCCTCCTCCTTACCAGTTGATTGGGGTAGGCATGTTGAAGGACTCATCCCTTATGGGAAATTTTCCATCCATTCCTCCTAGCATTGATACCGCGACAGTCCATATGATCGCCTCATTTGATTATGAGCCTAAGGGTAAACAAGTTGTTGTGTCCACCTCGTTGAGTCCACATGAAGCAATGTATGACACCATTCAAACCTTTTCCAATGATCACACTGATGACCTCTGTCTAGTGGCTTCGGATCCTTACCATTTACCGTACTGGTTAGAACCTTCTCTTCCCATTCTAGATTATCTCTCTGATACTTTTCCTTTCGATGAGTCCATTATGGATATCATGAATATGGATGAGCCCATTTGGGAGGATCACCATCATAGATCCATGTTCCTCCCCAACACTAGTTCGGTTAGCCATGATTATGCATCCTTGTTTCCTACTAATATTGTCAATGTACCCCAAAGTCCCATATTGTTGCAAGATACAGATTCTGAGGGAAACCTTTGCAACATTGCTCAGACGAGTCCGATTGACATATCATCCAATCCTGATACTATCAAGCATGTTCATGTTGGGAAAAACTGCTCAGAAGATGAATCTGAAGCATACAAAGCACTATTCAAAGAATTCCATGATACTTTTTGCCTAGTCCTATGAAGAGATGTTGGGGATTGACCCATCCATTGTGTTCCATGAGATTAAAACCTATCCCACAACTAAACCTGTCAGACAAAAAAGAAGGCAAGCCCATCCTCAGAAGGCCACAACTATTAAAGCTAAAATTGAGAAACTTCTGAAAGTTGGGTTTATTTATCATGTACCCTTGATGAAATGGGTATCGGACGTTGTCCCTATCAATAAAAAGTAGGGCATCATTAGAGTTTGTATCGACTTTAGGGATTTGAATAAATCTTGTCCCAAGGACAACTTTCCTACTCTACATATCGATCAGATTATTGACAACTGTGTTGGAAGTGTCATCTTTTCATTTATGGATGGCTTCTCTGGCTATAATCAGATTGAGATATTACCCTCCGATCAGCATAAGACAACATTCATTTTCCCATGGGGAACCTTTGCATATAAGAAGTTACCTTTTGGCTTGAAAAATGTTGGAACCACGTTCCAATGCGCAATGTCCTATGTGTTTCACAATATTAAACATATTATTAGACCGTACCTTAACAACCTCCCTACTCATTCACAGTGACGGGAGGACCATCCTGGTCATCTTAGAGAAATATTCCTGAGATGCTGTCATTATAATATACGGCTCAATCTACATAAATGTGTTTTTTGTGTTGATACGGGACGTTTGCTAAGGTTTTGTGGTATCCAAAGATGGCATCTTGATTGATCCTTTGAAAATTGCCACCATTTTAGCTCTACCAGCCCCAATTAATCTCCTTGAACTCCAAAGTTTGCAAGGGAAGGAAAACTTTCTCCATTGTTTCGTGTGCAATTTCCCAAATAAAATGCACGGTTATATGCGTCTCCTCAAGAAGAACACCCCATTCTTCTAGGATGACCAGGCCCAACGCGCCTTTGATAATATTAAGCATGCTCTGACTCATTCACCTGTGATACACCCCCTGGATAATTCAAAGGACTTTCTTCTGTATATTGCTACCTCCGCTACTACCATCGCTATGGTTTTAGTTTAGGAAAATCTCCATGGTCAGGAGCACGTGATTTATTATGCCAGTAAGAATCTTATGGATTCTAAAACTCACTATTCACATGTGGAAAATTTAGCATTGGCCACGGTCATTGTTGTACAAATGTTTCATCACTACATTCTGCTCTGCACAACTACTGTATTGGCAGACCAGAACCCTATGTATTACATCCTGACTCGTTAGGTGCTTGGGGGCAAGTACTCCAGATGGATAGTCATACTATAGGAGTTTTATCTGGTATTTGCCAAAGCCACATCAAAGAAATACTTGGTATTTGTCGAGCTCATGTGTAATCTTCCCTGTGCTTCGACGGAATCTGAGCCCAGTGATTCACTTCCAAATGAATTCTTGTTCCTGATTAGCACTACCGACCCTTGGTATGGATATTTTCTTATTTATCTCCAAACACAATGATTTTAGCCGCATTTATCCCGTGATGATCGCCGCCATATCCGTCACCATGCGAAACACTACCTCATCCTGAATGATACCTTGTATAAACATGGGCTTGATTCTATTCTCCCACGATGCCTCACCCATGAGGAGGCTAAACATGTGTTGAATGATTGCCACTCTTGAGTATATGGTGATTATTTATTTGGGATGGCTACAGCCTAGAAAATCCTTCGCGCTGGCTATTTCTGGCCTTTTGTCTTCAAAGACTGTCATGAGGCTGTTAAGAAATGCCCACCTTGTCAACTCTTTTATCCTAAAAAGCGCACCCATCCTGCTCCGCTACACCCCGTCATTGTCATTGGAAAATTCACCAAATGGGGGATTGAATTCATGCATTGTAAGCCTACCTCAGCTAGGGGGCATGGTTACATCATCGTAGCCGTTGACTATTTCACAAAATAGGCTGAGGCCATGCCTACATATGCAGAATATGGTAAGACTGCCGCTCTTTTCCTATTCAATCATATCATAGCTAGATTTGGAGTCCCACAATCCATCGTTACTGATCATGGATCCCATTTCCATAATCAAATGATGGAGGAACTGAGTGCCAAGCTAGGTTTTTGCCATGAAAAATCTACGTCATATTATCCACAAGCTAATGGTCAGGTAGAGGCCATTAACAAAGTTTTAAAAATTATGCTTCATCGAATGGTTGGAGATCATAAATCCAACTGGGACCACATCCTTTTCTCCTCTCTTTGGGATTATTGGACTTCTGTGAAAACAGCCACTGGTTTCACACCATTCCAGCTTGTCTATGGACTCAAAGTTGACTTACCAATTCAATGTCAGATTCCATCCTTACAACTTGCCGTTGAACTTCTCCCAAACACTTCCACAGAGGAAGAAATATTTTGTGCTTGAACAACCTTGATGAGACTCGAAGAGATGCTACCTCAGAAAATGAGGCACATAAGAAATGTGTCAAGGAACAGTATGATAAATCTGTCCAACCTCGTGTCTTTAATGAGTGTGACCTAGTTTTGACTTATGATCAGAGATACGATAAACTAGGAAAGGGTAAGTTCGATTCCATGTGGTATGGGCCTTTCATCATTTCTAAGGTGTTAGAGAAAGGATCCTACAAGCTCGTTGATTATGATGGATTCCCTTTGGGGAAACCTCGCAATGGGTTGTACCTGAAAAGGTGCTATGCCTAGGTATTTCTTGGATAGTATCTTGTATATATGTATGTTACTTGGCTTTCAGTGTGCTTTTAGTATTTTCAAAATGGTTTTGAGTTTAGTGTCCGCATCTGTTTATACCATGTTTTGGTCATGCATATGGCTTTCTACGGCTTTGTTGATGGTGCTTTCCGCCACACCTTGAATCTCGCCTCAGCTGCTTGGATCCTATATTCCTCAGCTGAATATTTGGTTAGTTTAGGAGCGGTTTGTATAGGTCCCACTACTAATAACATCATCGAGTATGAAGCAGTCATTTTTCTCCTGACTGAAGCTTCCTCCTAGGATGTTCGCAATATGGTAGTCTTGATGGACTCACAACTCGTGGTTTGCCATTTAAACCATGTTTACACCATTAGAAACCATGTGCTTCTCCACCTCTTTTGGAGAGTACATTTGCTGGAAAGATCATTTGAAACCATCACTTATAGGCATATCCCTAGGGAACATAATGTAGTTGCTGACTCATTAGCTAATTACATCCTAGATTGGCATATTTCCCATTCATGACATTGAAATCAAACATGGTCCATTGTAAATAGACATATAAAGACACATGAAAATCACGTGAAATGCATTTACCATTTGAGACATATAAACACCGGGTAAAGTATGTATATATATATATACGAAAAAGTTTACAAAAATGGGTCCCAAGACGTCATCTGAACCACATAGGATTTCAAGAAAAATCACTATACAAAATCCTGAAGCTGTCATCTTTCAATTATATATCTCATACACTAGTGATGCTCGTGGTAGCACATCACTGCCCAAGCTACTCTACGCAGCAGCCTACTGAATCGACTCGGTACTCCCACTATAGGTCTCTAATACCTCATCGGGAGGTCATCAATGGAAGCATCTGGGATATCTAAGGTCAACCTCTCTAGGTTTTCCTCTAACTCCCCGGTGATATCATCACCCCATGGTACAAAGCAGGCTCCACCTCACCTATTCAGTGGAGATACTCCTCTAAGTCACGCTACTCCAACATCTGCATGAGAATATACAGGTCTCGTCACTTAACATAAAAAGTATAAAACATTAAAAAACATAAAAAAAAATTTATCCATTTTAGGTTTTCTTGCTTCTTACCGATGTCACCCTACTATCTGCCAGGTGGGAGTGGCAGGTCGGGATCTTTGGTGAAGTCTGTACCTATGTAAGCATAATCCTCAACCATGAGGATCTGATCTCAGAGCCATTTGAAGAATGAGTCACCAAACTTCACCTTCCCTCTACCTACTCCTATACGAGCCATGATCTGGACCCACCTCAGCATACGGGGGTCCCGTGCTCTCAGACTTCTGAAGACCACCTGAGGTCTCATTTGTGGATCCCACTCAAAGAAGAAGCAGCCTAAAATGGAGCTAAAGCCAAACTGCTTTAGCTTTCCTTGCCAATACTTAGTCAGCTGATCTTTGAATATTGGAAGCATGGCTTCCACCCAGTTGAATATCATGGGTGCCATGGCCTCTATGGCATATAACATGTGTGCCCTAGAAGCCTAGTGCACACCCTGACTCCTAGCCACCCTCTGCATAGTAAATAGGATGGCCCCTACGGGCCCATCCGTCACTGCTCTGATTGGCATTTTCTTCCCCGATGTGCTCATCCTTGGAGCACAGTGATGATATATTAGCTCTCAAGTTTTAATATCCCCTCCACGGGAACTTGTCAGTGAGATGGGGGTACCCCGCCTTGAGAGACCAGTCAAGAATTAGATATCCTCTACCTCCACTATCAAAATATGGGCCCCCACCTCGAAGTACTGCTGCTTTGGATTCCACATCCACAGTATGTGCTCTAATAACCGCTCATGTGACACCATGCTTGGGGTCTGGAAGAATTTCAGGAGCCCACAGTCCCGTAATGCAGCAACACAACCCGCATTCCTTTCAGCAAAAGCATCATCATTGTCATGTTTCCTTTCTTTCCATATCACCATTTTTTAGCAACAAAAACCTGCCAAAAACAATCATAGCACCCATTAGAATCATCTCTAATCATTTAAAATCAAAAGAATGAATTATTATTGCTTGTTCTATTAGTTTGAAATCTGCATGGCCGGCACCGCCTATGCAACATTGGAGATAGGCAGTGGCACCTCCTATCATCTATGTTTTAGGCGCAATTCTTGGGAGGTACCGCGTATCCCGTAAGGGGTATGCGCGATGCCCATTTTCAAGTTTTAAGGGCTTTCCCTACAAGCCCAAAATCCCACCAAAACTCAAAATGAATGCTATGAAAGGAAAGAGTAAGGTTTTAGCTGTTACCTACAACTAATGGTGCTCAAATCTGACGGTGGGAACTCCTAGTATCAGTTGCTAAAGATCAGGCTAAAAAATTGCTCCAAATGCTCTCCACTGTGAGTTAGTAAAATGGTTTGTTTTTTTACTATTTACATGACTTATATAGGCATTTTTGGATCTGATATACTAAAGTTTTGATGTAAAATTACTTTTTACTCTAGATGTATCAGTCATAATCCCTTAATGCTAGTTATGAACGCATTTAACACTTGTTTCTGAGTCGATTGCAGGATAAGAGAACTATAGTAAGAAGCTTTGGAATTTTGTTTATGAATTTTTTGCACTTCCATAAAATGGAAAAGGTCGATGAGTGTTTGTTACGACACTTTGGTCATGCTCCTTAAACCCAGTATCAAAGGTCCGAGTCCATTTCCGATTCTTTCCAGGCTCGTAAAAAATTGACATTGTGTAAAGAAACGTCATAGAGTCTTCTTTTCACCTCTTTTTCAGGATTTTTAAACACGAAAAGATCGTCAAGTCCATTTTCGATTCTTTCTAGGCTCGTAAAAATTCACATTGTGTAAAGAAACATCATGGAGTCCTCTTTAAACTCTTTTTAGGCTCCCTAAATACAAAAATATTGTCGAGCAATATTGTCTTGTTCACGCTCATTAAAGTATTTGAAGAGTCGTCCGTCTAATGGCAGGTTATCTCTTTTCCGGTTCGGATAGGACTATCTACGAAAAAGGAACACTACAGCCAATCATGACTAGAAGAGTTATCTAAGGTATAATTTTACACTTTTTAAGGCCTTAGAGGCTAAATCATACGAAAAAGGACCCCTTTGGAGTCTTCTTCCGTAATCGTTTAGAATCCCTAAACATGAACGATACCGAGTTTTCTTTCATTGGACTCGTTAAATTAAACATTGAGAGATCTGTTCTGGGAATGAACCCCTCCTCTCTCAAGTTCATAAAATATATGAGTCTAGACTTGTCTTCTGACAAGCTATATCGAGTGTTTGTTACCCTCTTTGAACTCATAAAACCGAAAAGAGGCACTCATCGATCATGATGGGGAAAATGGGAAGGGAATCATTTTTGCAAATAAATGGCAATAGTTTGTCGTTACCTTTGAACATGGCACTTGTCTACACATCATGTCAGTCAATTGGGTATTTAGCTGATCTCCATGACGATCCACTTTCATGAGTCATGCCACTCCTTTGAGTCTTTCAAAAGAATGCATTATCCACTGTCGCATTGTGTGTTTGTCCCATCCAGTCATGCTGCCAAGTCTTTTGTCATGCCACCTAATGTTCAAAGGGGATTTGAAGAAGTTTACCTCTGCAGTCAACACAATCTTTGTGTTAGTACTTTTGAGTCAGTCCTATGGTTACTACATTCACATCATTCCAGAACTATGTTCCGAGTTTTGTGTCATCGATGTGGGACTCATCATGGATCTCCTTCGACAAGACAATTCCCGTCGACATCAGCTCATTATCCAGGAAATAGTCTTAGAGACAAAAACCTAGTACATTGAGATCTGTATGTCTTAATGACAGATTCTCTTGCTCTCGACATACCTTCACATCATTAACATTTTATCGATAGAATCGACTAGGTGTTCGACATCAGGACATCTATTCACACTCAGTAGATTGTACTAAGATACCTTGGGAATCATTGACATTAATGGTGATCTCCCTCGCACTTGTTAACAGTTCACATCATTGGCTAGTAATCAAGTGGTTTCTACCATGTTATACTTCAAATCATTGTAATCACATGGATAGAATCGTACTTTGTGGAAGACAAGACGAAGACCCTGGGTAGTTGGCTAAAGCGCTCATTGCTTTTCCCCCATGCTGGGATGGAGTTTTGTATATCTAGCATGGACCACATTTGTATGGCCGTGGCTATGCTCAAATTTATGTTTGTATGACATAGATCTACATTGTATGTTTGGTAGCTATGTCCAAGTTTGAGTCCTCTATCACATGGATCTACATTGTATTCTAGTAGCCATGCTTGTTTATTCCTTCCATGGATCTGCCTTGTATTGGTCTGCAACCATGAGTTGGTTACTTGTGTCTATGAGTCAAAAATATTGATGTACTATAGATGCCTACTTGACTACATGCTCTGATCAAGCCGACATTGTCACCTCGTAGCAACGGCTTGTTTTGTCAAAGCTCTCTTTTATCGTATCCTTCTAAGACTTGTGCTTTGGGGGGCATCCTGTTATACCAAAATCCTGTCATCATCATGTGATAAGACCTTTGACATACCTACTTGACCTTAATCCCGGCACTTGGAGTGGAAACACATGTTGATTTTCAATCTTTCATAAAAAGACTCAGCACCACACTTTCCCCTTTATCCATGAGCGGTACCTTGCTCGCACCGCATGTGCCTTGTTATCCATAAGCGGTGCCACTGCTTATAGCCCTTGGTCCATAAGCATTTCTTATCTGAACCGCTCTATCATAGAGGGAGAAAAGAGGTACCCTAGGTAAAATGGGAAAAAGAGAAGATTCTCGAGGCTTCTAGATCATGAGCCTCATGTCCTCCCTTATCCCTATCATTGTGGATCAGTTGAGCTTGAGATCCCTCATCCTAGGATCTTAGAGGCCACCTCATCCACAAATCTCTCAACCATTCCTATCCATTGAGCCTTATGAATACAAGCTCATATCCATGGTTGAGGGGGAGAACCATTGAAGTATTGTTATGCTATTGGAATGACCACTTGGCCCAAGCCATTGGAGAGCATAGAGAGAAAAGTTGAAGCTTATGGGGATGAAAGTTTTGGTTTCATGGAGATGCATGTCAACACTAAGGATTAATTGGTTTTAAACTTCTCCATTTTAATCTTAATGCAAAGCTGATTTCTGTCCCACTTTACTGTTGTTGTTTGATTTCACATGTAAATGTTGTTAGATTCCTTAGTCACTGACATGGATTAATAGATTATGTTTTGGTAGCTTTGATGTGTTTGCATGTTTAATCTGATTGCAGGTACATAGGTATACTATCAAAGCAGGCATTCCAGGTATCTACGATATCCATGGAGGGTCTTCATCCTTTGTCGTTCATTTGTTCTGGATCTGAACCATTCACACCAGAGGAACAGCTTCGTTCCGCAGAAGGTGAAATATTCCTACTAACAGCTTGACTATCACAATAAGACTTTCGAATGCATGGATGAAGAAGGGAACCCAGTAGTTGTAAAAGGTATTCCAAAGGTGATTTTGGTAAGGCAGGTTTCAGCAATGCAATTGAAGAAGTTATGTAGGAAAGGATTCCAGTTGTATGCAACTCATATTTTGGAGGCATCGGAGTATGAAACTCCTAGGTTGGAGGACTATCAGGTGTTACAGGAATTCAAGGATGTGTTTCCTAATGAGATTCCAGGGCTTCCTCCAAAGCGGGACATTGATTTCACAATTGAACTTGTGCCAGGAGCAGCACTTGTGTCCAAGACACCCTACAGGATGAGTACACCAGAGATGCTAGAACTGAAGATGCAACTGCAAGAGTTGTTGGAAAAGAAGTATATCAGGCTAAGTGTGTCTCCTTGGGGAGCACCAGTTATGTTTGTAAAGAAGAAAGATGGTACACTTAAGTTGTGTATTGATTACAGACAATTGAACAAAGTTACTATGAAGAATAAATGTCCTTTGCCTAGGATTGATGACCTCTTTGATCAAATGAGAAGGAGCAAAGGTATTCTCCAAGATTGACTTGAGGTCTAGTTACCATTAGGTGAGAATCAAGGATGAAGACATTCATAAGATAGCCTTCAGAACAAGGTATGGACTTTATGAGTTTGTAGTGGTACCATTTGGTCTCACAAATGAACCCGCTACATTTATGTGCCTTATGAACAGTGTCTTTAGAAGGTATTTGGACAAGTTTGTTCTTGTTTTCCTTGATGACTTTCTTATTTATTCTAAGAATGAGGAAGAGCATGAAGAGAATTTGAGATTGACATTGAAATTGCTCCGGGAGTATCAGCTGTATGAAAAGTTGAGCAAGTGTGAATTCTATAGATATGGAATTCAGTATTTGGGTCACATTATCTCAAAAGAGTGTATATCTGTGGACCCTGAAAAGATTGAAGCCGTTATGAATTGGCCTACTCCAAGAAATGTGACAAATGTAAGATCTTTTTATGGGACTTGCAGGATACTACCAGAGATTCATTGAAGGATTCTCCGAAGTTGCACATGCCATCACTTCTTTGCAAAATAAGGGGATAAATTTTGAATGGACATCAAGGTGTGAATAAAGCTTCTAGCAGTTGAAAAATATTCTCACTAGTGCACCAGTATTGAAAGTTGCAGACCCAGAGAAATATTTTGTGGTGTGTATCGATGCATGTGGACAAGGGCTTGGAGGAGTCCTTATGCAAGACAACCATGCGATATGTTACGAGTCAAGAAAATTGAAGGAGCATGAGAAGAACTATGCCACTCATGATCTAGAGCTTGCAGCCATAGTACATGCCCTCAAGATGTGGAGGCATTACTTGATGGGTAGAATATTTGAACTAAGGACAGACCATTGTGGTCTGAAGTATCTATTTGATCAGCCTCCTCTGAATGCTAGGCAAGCGAGATGGCTGGAGTTTTTATGTGAGTTTAATTTTGAAATCAAGCACATAAAGGGAAAAGAGAATAAGGTAGTTGATGCACTCAGCAGGAAGGTGCAATAAATGCATGTGGCATCTCTTAGTATTTGCCAATCATATTTGAGGCAGCAGATTGCTAATCGTACTACTGGAGATGAATTATATGGGCTGCTAAAAGACAAATTACAGCAGCAAGGTCTTGATAAGAGGTATGAGGGATATAAATTGGAAGAATATGGAATTCTTACTTATACAGGCAGAATTTATATTCCAAATGTAGCAAAGTTGAGGAGAGTTGTTATGGATGAAATCCATCAAGCTCCATATTTTGGTCACCTAGGATACCAAAAGACAATTGCTACCGCCAGAAAATAGTACTTTTGGCCAGGAATGAAAAAGGACATGGCTGAATACATTTCAAGGTGCATGAAATGTCAATAGGTAAAGGTTGAGCATCAACACCCAGCAGGTTTGTTGCATCCTTTGCCAGTTCCAAAATGGAAATGGGAAGTTATTTCCATGGATTTTATTACAGGATTGCGATTGAATTGGAGACAACATGATTCCATCATGGTTGTGGTAGACAAGTTGACAAAGGCAGCACATTTTATACCAGTGAAGTCTATGCATAAGACTGATGACATTGCAAAGATATTCATGAAGGAGATTTTCAAATTGCATGGATTTCCTAAGGCAATAGTCTCTGACAGAGATGT
>LPNX010716472.1:411378-482216 GCA_001517045.1 Pseudotsuga menziesii
TAGGTACAAAGTTGAACTTCAGCACTGCATACCATCCTCAGAAGAATGATCAGACAGAGAGAGTTAACCACGTGCTTGAATACATGCTTTGCATGTATGTATGTGATGGACAAACCAACCAACTGGGAAGATTACTTACACTTGGTAGAGTTTGCTTATAACAATGGACAGTAGGAATCCTTGGGGATGAGTTCATATGAAGCTTTGTATGGAAGAAGGTGTAGGACACCAGTGACTTGGGATAATCCAGTGAACAGGATTGTGCTTGGTATTGAATTGCTCAGGCAAAATCTAAAAGAAACACAGGACAGACAGAAAAGCTATGCAGATAAGCATAGGGTGAATAGGGAGTTCAGTGTTGGGGATAATGTTTACCTCATAGTGAGGGAAAAGAAGAGTTCCTTGAAGCTTGGAAGTTGTGCCAAGCTATCACCAAGATATTGTGGGCCGTTTGAAGTGATTGAAAGAATAGGGCCAGTTGCATATAGACTTGCATTACTTGCTAGCACTAGAGCTCATAATGTTTTTCATGTTTCTTTTCTTAAGAAATATGTACATGATCCTAACCATGTGATAAATTGGGATGTGATTCGGGTGGAACCCGAGGGAGACTTCCAAATCAAGCCAATGCGCATCCTTGACAAGAAGTTCACAATGCTCCAGAACCGAGCCATATCTTTTCTTAAGAAATATGTACATGATCCTAACCATGTGATAAATTGGGATGTGATTCAGGTGGAACCCGAGGGAGACTTCCAAATCAAGCCAATGCGCATCCTTGACAAGAAGGTCACAATACTCCAGAACCGAGCCATAGGGCAGGTAAAGGTGCAATGGGAGCACTACGGGCCTGAAGAGGCTACGTGGGAGCTGGAGGATGCCATGCGATTGGCACACCCATTTTTGTTCAATTCTACGGAACACTGAGGCGGTACCAGTGTAGCATTTGTTTCAAATTTTGTAAAGCACTGAGGACAGTGCTATTGAAGGGGGAGGGGACTGTAACACCCTGGTTTTGACCCCGTTTGCATTAAATGTATATCATGTATATCATGTATATATATTGTAATTAATAGTGGTGTGGATCTAAAGGAAAAATCCCCACCATCTATTTAGCGTTTAATGTTCCAACGATTAAAATCGTTGCCGATGGTATATCATGATATCCCGCACATTATAGTTTTGGCATCATGTAAATATGCATTTTAATTAAAATAAACCCCAACCAGCTATGTCAATGCAACTATAATGAAAAGGGTATGATTTTCCTAAGGATAAGGAGGGGGAATTATTAAACTTTGGGCCAATGGAAAAACCCAAGTGTCAGCTATTAAACCCATTTAGTTGTCACCCACCCTTTTGACTTACTCACCTTTCCTTGTCTCAATCAGTCAACTACCAAATTAAAAACCTCTGATGTTAGTTGGGAAGTTATTGCTGGGCAGTGGTGTGTGGCAGGACTGTCAATCCTTGCCCACGCGCACACTCCACCAGCAAACGCATTCACCCTCACGTGGGCAGGGGAAGCACCATGACTCCATTCTTCA
Organism: Pseudotsuga menziesii; assembly: GCA_001517045.1. Lineage (NCBI taxonomy): Eukaryota > Viridiplantae > Streptophyta > Pinopsida > Pinales > Pinaceae > Pseudotsuga > Pseudotsuga menziesii. The sequence continues at coordinate 412,926 of LPNX010716472.1, forward strand.
TTGTTTCCTCACACAGAGAGCTGGGAGAGTCATTTTCTAGCATTCACGACTTTCCTATGTATGTGCCATTTTCGTTTTGGGTTGTGGTGGGTTCTCATTTACGATTGGGGGTTCCTAGACATTTGATACTCACGCACAGGATTGGAATTCACCTCCACATGTGTTGTTTTTCCTTCCTCATGCAGCTGATAAATCGTTGTTGGTTTCCCCATGATTTTGGTTGTTGTGGGTTAATTTTCATTTTGGGTTTCTGCGGGTTCTTATTGGGTCGTTTTGGTCATGATAGGGCCAAGAACGACTCAGGATTTGAATTTCCCAACCAGAGCTATGAATTGCTTGTTTTGTTGTGTGTATGCAGTGGTTGGTCTTTGGACTATGTAGGAGTGGGAATGAAGTCTTGGTATGCTTGATAAACCTAGTGTGTTTGGGAGCCACATAGACAGAGCTAGAGCGCTAGCTTTCTTCTCCACAACCCTTGAATAGCACTGGAAGGGAAGTCAGGGCCTAAGGGACTGTGTAGCAGAGAAGGGACCGATTCCTTGTTTTTTGTGTGTGTGGGTGTCTTATAAGACAAGCTAGTTCTGGTGTAGGCGTCCTTAGCTCTTCAATGAGCCCACCAGCTTAGCATTAAGCTTTCCCCGGCTCCCTGATGGCCTGATAAACCCAATTGTGTTGGCGTGGTTTATTTGTGTATCTTTGGCTATGTATGAGCCTACTCAGTTCCTTATTCCTTGGGGAATCATGCTCATCTCAGGGGTGGCAGTGTTGCTGAGAGATTAAGGAGCACAATGGCCTATGGTTGGGTGGAACGTTGCAGCGACATAGCTGGTTGTGGGACAATTTCTTCATAAGATATGTTTTATTGTGTTCAATCTCTGCGATCATATTTGATGTTTAATGAATTGTGATGAACATGTTGAATGCCTGAATGTATGTTTTGCTTCCACTGTATGCTGAATAAGTATGCATCTCTGCATGTCTTACTTCAAATCATTTCAATTTTTATGTATGTACATGTTCATGGGGCTAGTTTCCCGGATAGTTAAGGGTTTGGTAGTGTCCTCTTCACCGGTCAGAGGGTCGGGGACGTTATAGAAGGTAGATATTGTTGATCCAACAACCTCTGCAGACCTATCTGATGCACATGCAATCAACCATTAATTTCTGTCAACATATGGGAAACCGTTGATGCATATTTCACTTGTTTGTGGGAAGACTGGTATTCAAGAGTATACTGCAATCAGGTAAATATCTCTCTTACTTACTACTATACGTAACAATAAAAAAATTCAGCTGAACAAGAAACTGGATAGGTGCTCAAGGGACTTCTGTGTAAAGTGTGTAGGAAAGGCACTTACTCAAAACCCTTGATATATGAGTATGTATTTTTCTTTGTATTTTTTAGTGCTATCCATTTATGGAAAATTTTGCAGATTTGTTTATACATAACATTTTCGACATGGATACAAAAGTGACATGTTTGAATGAGTTTTCTTCATATTTGACTTTGTGCATTGATTTCAAATTTGACATACTCTAGTGAGTTGATGTTGTGATATTTTTGGCCTGAATAGGGGGGACATGTGAAGGTAGAGATTGTTGATCCAACAACCTCTGTAGACCTATCTAATGCACATGCAATCAGCCATTCATTTCTATCAACATATGGGAAATCGTTGATACATCTTTCTAGCATGTTTGTGGGAAGGATGGTATTCAAGTGTATCCTGCAATCATGTAAATATCTCTCTTACTTTTTTATTATACATAACACTAAATAATTTCTGCAAAACAAGAAACTGGATAGGTGCTTAAGGGACTTCAATGTAAAGTGTGCGGGAAAGGAACTTACTTAAAACCATTGATCTCTGAGTATGTATTTTTCTTTGTAGTTTTTTGTAGTTTTGCAAATTTTTCTTTTACAATTTTTTGAAATGGAGAAAACAACATCCAGGAATTTGATACATTTAACATGAGCAGGGATGTAAAATTCTTAACGAGGAACCTCATAGTGAAAGTATTACCCATGAAATGAGGACTTTTCATACGACTTTGGATTGAGTTTCCATATGTGAAGCAACATTCCAATGCCAACAAAATATTTATTGCAAAGGGCTTTTGTCACTTATCTTTGCAAATTTTCACAAATTTTCAATGAGATTGAACCCAGTAATCCTCCATTTCCAAGAATAAGAATAGCTGTAGCAACTGCCATGCATGTGATTACACCCTGGCTCAGACTCATTTTTATTTTATGCAAACAACCAGACAAACAAGTTATTATGATCCTTAACACTATCTTGTCATTTTATATTTTTACAAACAAAAACCAAGAATATGCAATGTAGTTTTCATGTTCTTACCTAGATGGTATGTCTTCCCAAAAATGTAAGGTTTGAATCCCTGAGGAGCCCAACTATGAAGAAGAATAAGCAGTGGCGGTTACAATGAAGAGGCTACGAGGGTGACAAAGGACGTGGCCATGCAGAGGTGGCAGTGGTTGTCAATACAATGGTTGTTAGTAGGACAGATGTGGTTGTCAGTGGGACATAGGTGGTGATAGGAGCTGTCAGTACCAGTGGGACAGAGGTAGTGGCGAGGGTTGTCAGTACAATCGGTAGCCAAAAAACTTAGGATATGCAAGGAGACACTTAGAATATGCAAGCACGTCTCTGGAAATAACACTTCAATATGATCATCCAATCATATGGTCAATAAATTAATTTTAATATTTTAATCAATTAAATTAATTAAACCTACAATGTAAAACTATATGGAAAAGTGAAAATTGTATGGTCAAAAGCAAAACTAATATGTAGTTGACTGCATATCAAATACAATATACCTTCCATGGAATTCGGTAGGTATAATAAGGGAATGTGTGGGTTATTCTTAATGTGATATAATACATAACATATATGGTATATATTAAATAATTTATAATATATATTATAATTTTATAGGGTTAGTATTATATTTTAATATATATATTATTTTAGTTGTTAATGGATGTAGTGGTTAGGGGTTTATGGGTTAAAGGTTGATGGGATAGAGGGGTTTGAGGTTAAGGATTAAGGTTTCAAGGGATAATGGGTTATGGTTTAATGAATTAGTGTTTAGGAATTAAGGGATATAGGGGTTGGATAGGGGATTTAGAGCTTATGGGAATATAGATTTAGAGGTTAGATTGACCATCAATAACAACATATAAATCAGGATCCCCATCATCAACATAACTGTCATTTTTATCATCACCATCATCACAATTATTATCACCATCATCTTCAATATCCCTATCACCATCATCATCATCCTTAGTATCATCATAGTCATCATCATGATCTTCATCCTCATCCTCATCATTATCATCACCACCACCTTCATCAACATATTTAATAATTATCATCATCATCTTCATCATCATTGTCATCATAATCATCATCTTTTTCATCCCCGTCATCATAATCCTTGTTGTTTCCAACACTACCATCATCATCTTCATAATCATCATCATCATCATTGACATAATCATCATCGTTGTCATCCCCATCATCATCGGTGTCACCATCATCATCGTCTTCGTTGTCATCATCATTGTCATCATATTCATCATCAACAACAACAACATCACAATCATCATTATCATCTCCATCATCATAGTCATCATCATCATCATAGGCGTAATAGTCATCGTCATCCTTATTGTCACCATCATTATCATCATCATAATTATTATTATTGTAATACCCCTCAATCCTTGCCCTATTATTTTTGTTAAGTATAATTGATGTAAGCACATCTATTTATTGGTTCATGGTGAGGATCTCAAAGCCAAGGCTTCACCATTGAACATTGTAGCATTGTGGATCATTTTGATATGGTAATATACCATGCACTAGATAAATCATGGTGATGTCTTATAATATATAAATGATGAAATAATGGAAACAAAAACCTAGCGATGAATCTATAGGGCCATAAAAATGAAGGCCCATAAATGAAGGAACATGGTGTCCACTAGGGGAAGGAAGGTGTTGTAACATGGTGTCCACTGGGGAAAGGAAGGTGTTGGAGGTTAGTAAAGCCTAAAGAATCATATAGGTAGAATATGAGCCTATTTAGCCTTAGAACATTGCAAGACAACGTGTATTTTGCATTAAAAGGTGAATAACCTATTATTTGCTAATAAACTTAGGTGAGTTATTGTTAGTATCAGTATCTCATATTTATTAGTATCATTACTTTAAAAGAGCATAATAATTACTACTACTAGGAATGGAAAATTATTGCGCTAATGTGCATATGAACTATAATAGAAATGAATTAATATACTAAAAATACTAATAATAGAATTAAACCTATTATTAATAATAGGTGATTAATTATTAACTATTGGAAATAAATAAGTATTGATTATTATGTATTGAAATTCCTCAATGTGCGGGAAAACCCCTTTTATTATATATGTATAATTTTTATTAGGGTTTTCTTACTACTAGGAAAGTAAAGAGATTATTATTATAAAAGATTGAGTTTATTTGAAGTCCCTTATTTTCATATTCGTTGCTTATGGATTCCTCATTGCTTGATGGCGATGATAGCGCAACCTGGTTGTAGCCCTGGTGTGGGGGCCTTTCCATGGAGAAACTCTCCATTTTTCTTGTGACCACAGCTGGGTTCCTCGGCGTTGGGTCCTTACTTATTTCTGTCATCTTCTAGGTGGGTGGGTCCTCTTTTCTGGGGCTCCTTTCCACCTAGGGTTTTGTTGTGCAGGGTGGCTTATCCCAGTCATTAGCCTCTCTTGGAGTCCCTCCCCTTCACTGGGGGACTAGTACCAACCAAGATATAAAAAAGTGGGAAGGAATCACTTATTTTTGGCTTCTCTGGTGGACGTTGTCCTTCACCACCCCTGCATGGGGTTTTTCGTCACAATTTCTAACTCCTGTTATCTGTCACCTCGGGCTTGTACTGGGTTGACTTCTGGTGTTTCACACTATTCTCAGGGTCCATGATTTTCCTACCTTTCCATAGGTTTTTAACCCTTTATCCTTATTATTAGGGTTTCTCTACATCTCCCCTTTCTGTGGGTCTTTCGGTCTGGTGTTGACCCCCGTATCCTTCTGATTAGGTTAGGGTTTCTCGCATTCCTTTCGCTAGTTTTTTAGTGTTGACTTTGTCTTCTTTTTTTTTTCTTTGGGTACCAGGGGCTCATACCATGGGCTTCTCCTAGGGTTCTCTCTTCCTTATCTGAGCTACTCATCCTTTGTATCTTCCTCGAAAGCTACAGGCCCACGGGTTACTCCAGAGATATACTGACACTGGTCTCCTCACTTTACTGGGTTATGGTGGTATCTGGTATCTGCTCTTTAGAAGTTTCTTTGTCTATGGTTCCACTTTTCTGGTCTCTCCCATAGTTTGTAGTGTTACTACCTGGGATTTGTTAACCCTGATCCTGGGTTTTTTACCTAGGGTTTTGGCCTCTGATGTGTTGACTTTGTGGGTCTTTCCTCATGGCTGAGGTAACTGCCTAACCTCGTTTCCGCCGTAAACGACACTCCAAATGTATTAAGGCTAAGGAAGGTCGCTTCTGATATGGCTTGGGTCATGACATATTTATGGAATGTGTCTCTTCCCTCTGCACTCAAGCCCTTGCCGGTAGATTGGAATACTGTCGGATGAATAAAGCTTCTTGGGAGGAGTGGGATTTAGAGGGCTCGAAGCCACTCTTTGATTATATCCCGGCTATTAGTTTGTTGTCTAATGGGTGGATCATTTTTGTGTTTCTGGAAGAGGAACACTGTTCCCGCATCCTGGATGGTATCTGGCGTATTGGAAAAGGTTCGCTGGTACTTGGGCGCTTGAACACAAAATTTGACCCACTTCGATAAAGGATCTCCAAACGTCATCTATGGGTATTATTGCCTCACCTCCCGTTTCCTCTTTGGAGTAGACAGTTTTTAGAGGCAATAGGAAATACCATTAGTCGATTTGTAGCAGTGGAGGCTGATTTCCATCTGTCTTATGAAAAGAGGGTCACCAGGATACTTTCCAAGATGGACATCTCTCGGGGATTGCTAGCAGAAGTGAAAATCTTATGTAATGAGCGCTTATTGATTCAGCGGCTCAATTACCTCCACGTACCCTTCAGATGCAGCTGTTGTCGTGCAGTGGGTCACTTGAGGAACTCTTGTCCTAACAGGTATTCTGGTAGTGATGACCCGGGCATCGTGGACTCTCATTCGAGTACCCCTTCAACCAGCCCTTCAGTGGGTTAGCTTCGTTCTCTAGGTATCTCCTTGGAGTCTCCTTCTCCCACTGATGTTGTCTTAGATGCTTTTTTTAGAGGCAGTAGATGATTTGATTATGACTCATAAAAAATATTTTGTCCCCCCTTTGTCCTCCTTTTCCTTATCGGTTTCTCCACCTCGATTACCCTTGATGGATCAAGACCTTTCTCTCTCATCTGACTCATTGCCAAAATCTTCTGTCCTTTTCTCGACTCCTGAGTTACCCCAGGCCTCGGAGGACCTTCCTCTTCACTCAAGCCCTCTTCTCACTCAGGCCTCCTTGTAGGAACCCTCTCCGCTAACTTTGAAGGAGAATTCCATGCCTGTACTGGGATCGTTGGAGGATTTTCCTCCCCTCACACCTTCTATACAACTCCCAATTCATGCCTCTCCCTCTCATAGTCCCACCTCCTCTCCCTCTTTCTCTGACCCTACACTTAAAAAATCCCTATCTATCTTCACTGCCACTACCCCTTCTTCTCCTTATACCTTACACCTCAATTCCATCTGCTTTGCAAACATGATAGTTTGGAAAAAATATAAAGGAAAAAGGGATTTTAAGGTTGACCTCTCCTCGGCCTCTCCACCCTACATCCCACTTTCTGTACATATCAAGGATGCTACCAGAGGTAACCCTTCTAGGGGACTTAGAGCGATGTCTCCCCTTAAGGATGTTTCTTGATGATGATCCTTTCCCTTAACATACATGGTCTTGGAATTAAGACCAAAACCCACAACCTCCGTGCTCTTCTTAAATACTTTAACCCTGATATTATCCTCCTTCAGGAACTATGTGTAGCTCGTCCCCTGCATTATTTTCCTTCTCAAAAATCCTTCCTTCTTGGGATTTTTGTGTAATCAGTGCGTCTGGGCTCTCAGGTGGCCTCCTCACTTCCTGGAACCCATTAAAGGCTAACTGCAGGGCTTTTCAGACCTGTGCTGGTCTCCTGATTCAAGCTTCTATCCATGGGATGTCTACTCCTATCTCCATCCTCAATGTGTATGGTCCATATCGGGACCATGAACTTTTTTGGGATAAAGCTTATTGTGGAGGATTTCTCAGCTTACCGAATCTCATATTAGGTGGGGACCTCAATCTCACCCTACACACTTCTAAGATCTGGGGTACTAAGGCCTCCATGGATCCCCTCTCCAACCACTTCTTATCCCTCTTTGATTCTGTGGGTCTTGTGGACTTGGCTCCCCAGGTAGCTGGGCCAACCTAGCGCAATGGTAGAGTGGGTAAAGAGGGTATCAGTAACCGCCTTGACCGTTTCCTTATTTCTATATCCTTGATTCCATCCTTGGGGATTTACCAGGCTTGGACCAAATGTGCAGACTTATCAGATCATTTTCCTATATGCCTTGAATGGGGCAAGCAGAGGGGCTCATGTGCCTATCCTTTCAAATTCAATCGCTCTTGGCTCAATGATCCAAATTTCAATGAATGGTTTTTGTAGTGGTGGTATTCTAACTCCTTAAGTGGCAGCTCCCATGGTATTGAGGATTTTTACCTTAAACTGCATAACCTCAAACATGACTCAAAGGTATGTATTAAGGCCAAATTAGCTTGTATGAATTCTGCGTCTTCTTGCCTTGACCAAGCTATCAAATTGATCCTGTCTGGTTCTTCAAATGGTATCCTTTCAATGGATGAGTTGGAACATCTGATTCACCTCAGAGCTGAGACGCAGAAGATTTTGGACCATTTTCTGCTCACCTGACAACTTAAAAGAAAAACGAAATGGGCCCTCCAGGGTGACTCCAACACCAAATATTTTCATTTACTGGCATCTAGGAGGTGAAATAAAAACACGATCTGGTCTCTGGCAGATACAGATGGTAATTGTGTTGAAGATGAGGCTTCCTTAAAGGAACTGGGTAAAGCACACTTTGCTAGTATTTATAAGGATGATGGAGGTACTTGTTTGGTACAATAACTTAGGGTGGTCTTGCTCTTTCCTATGATGATTCCCATTGAGCACTCTTCCCTCCTTTCCTGCCCTGTCACTCTTGGGGAGATTGAACTCTCTCTGAAGTCTTTTAAAAAAGACCACAGCTCGGGCCCGGATGGATGGCCTGTTGAATTCTACCTGAACTACTTCGATCTCTTGGGCCCTGATTTATTGTCTGCTATTGATTCGACTAGGGTCTTGGGTTATATTCCTCCTTCTTTGAACTCGACTTTCCTAGCTCTCATTCCTAAGAAGGATAAGCCTCAGACCTTTACTAATTTTAGGCCCATCTCTTTATGTAATCTTCTGTACAAGCTTATTGCAAAGGTCATAGCGGGTAGGATTAATCCCTTCTTGGATCTGGGTATCTCCCAAGAACAATTCAAGTTTCTTTAAAATCACCAGATCATCGAACCTATTGGAACCGTACAAGAGATCCTTCACTCTATTAAAACAAAAAAATTATGTGCCTTCATTCTTAAACTGGATCTTATTAAGGCTTTTGACCGTGGTTATTGTACCTTTGTCTAGCTCATCCTGATCCAAATCAGAGTTCCTCTTCTCACTTTCAATTGGATTATGGGCTGTCTTTCCTCCATGAATTTTGCGGTGTTGGTTAATGGGACTCCCTCGAATTTTTTTGCTTCTTCTCGTGGCATATGCCAAGGTTGTCCTTTATCCCCTCTCCTCTTCATCCTTTTCATCGAGGGCCTTAGCATCCTTATCACGGATGCCAGAAACAATGGAAATATCCGGGGTATTAGGATCTCTCCCTCTCTAGCACTAACACACCTCCTCTTTGTGGATGATGTGATCCTTATGGGTTCTGGTACTCTTCTGGATTGGTCTTCCTTCAATATTATCCTGGAGACATTCTGTAAAGCTTCAGGCATGAGCATCAGTATTGAAAAATATTGCTTCCTATATAACAATATTGCCTCTGACAGTTTAATTGATTTTGCTAAGGTTCTACCATATTGGGTGGAGCCGATTCAAACAGGGTTTAATTATCTTGGCTACTTCTTGAAGCCACTCAGTTACAGAGTCAGTGATTGGATTTGGCTTGTAAAAAAATTTGAAAAGAGGATCTGTAATTGGTCTCATAAGCTTCTATCTCTCGGGGTTAGACTTATCCTTGTCCAATTGGTCCTTTCCAGTATTCCAATTTACTGGATGGGATTAGCCCCTATCCCTGTCTCGATTTTGCACAAACTCAGGAGCATTATGTTCGCCTTTCTTTGGGGTTCTTCTGAAAACAAAAGTAGATATCACTTGGTCTGTTGGCAGGATCTCTCTTGGCCCAAGGAATTTGTGGGATGGGAAATTAAAAACCTTCATTGGTTCAATATTTTCCTGCGCCTTAAAAATCTATGGAGGGTTCTTCATAATGACGGCTTATGGCATCAAGTTCTAATCTCTAAATACTTGAAAAAATTCACGGTGATAGAATGGCTCAGGTATAAATGATTCAGATCTCACTGTGTTTCCACCATTTGGATAGGTTTCTTACAGACTCTCCCTTGGATGGGTAACCACTTGGCGTGGCAGGTCGGGGATGGTAAAGATATTTTGTTGGGAATGGACCCGATCATTGGTGCTCATACCTCTTATAGTCTTCTCGAAGATCTGAGATTATACCTAGAGGATTTGGATATGTGTACTCTCTCATAGGCCCATAAGATACTCCCCAATGCCCAGAGCTATTGGTATACTACTGATGAATTGGATCTTAGAGGTTCACTAAAAGAAGCTTGGAATGTATATACAGAGGGCCTATTATGTGGAGGTATTTTCCTCTCCTTACGATATGATTCCCTTGTATGGGATTACAATATAAAAAAAGGGAACTATTTCTGCTAAAGATGCATACGACTGCATAGTACATTCTTACTCTCTTCCATTGGATACTTGTTTCTATGCATTACTGTGGAACAGTGCTCTCCCAAAAAAAATATCTTGCTTCATATGGTTGTCCATCAGGAACAAAATTATCACTTGGGAGAACCTACAGAAAAGGGGAAAATGCAGTCCTAGCATGTGTGCTCTATGTTGTTCAGATGGCGAGACCGTGGACCACTTATTCTCAAAATGTTATGTCTGGAGAACTGTATTTGTCCAAATTTGTGATCAGTTTCAGCTTCCGACCATTCCTCCAATGGTATATCTCTCGTCTTTTCTAAGAAATTGGACTAACAAATTTCCTCAGACCTTGCCACTTAGTCTATTACCATTTCATATGATGTGGATTATCTGGAAAGCTTGGAATCAGGTCATTTTCGAAGGGAAAAAAAGGAATATTGTCAGTATTGTCCAGCAGATTACTTACTCAGCACAAACTTTTTCTTCTCAAACAGACATAGCTTTTAAAAAAAGCAGAGCGATTGGGAATCCTCCTTGTAAGTAATTTCCCTGTGCATTCATTGATGATGCCTGAAACTACAAGGTGGCAGGTTTTGGGTATTGATTATACTTAAATGAGTCTCATCATTTCAAGTTCGCGTTGGGGGTTGGATATGGCACTAATACTAAAGCAGAATTGCTCAGTTTATGGGCTCTTTTGATTTCTTCCCAAATGATGGGGATCCCCTTATCCCACATTTATGGTGACTCACAAGTCATCATTAACTGGGCAAAGGGATCGACTGCTCTCTCCCCTCCAGATCTCTTTCACTGGTGCAGGGAGACAAAACAGCTAATTTTTAGCTTTCAGGATCTGTTGTTCACCGACATCTACCAAGAGCATAATCGGATCGATGTCCATCTCTCTAAAACTGCTCTCTCATATTCTCCGAGTACAGGTTGTTTCTCAGAATTTTTTGAGGACCAATTGGTCTCTCATGATTACTTTCAGCTCTTTTGAGCATGGATAAGGGAGCTTACTCCCCCCCTTTTCTTTATTTGAAGTCTTTCTGCTCACTGAACGACCACTTTTATATTGTTGATCAGAGTCCTTTGGCACTCGATAGATGAGGCTGATGCGACTATCCATTTATATGATGAGACACTTTTCTGATGGGAACCTTCTTTCTACTGTTCCTCCTTTCCCACTAGCAGCGTTCTCGAGGAGTCTCATGGTCTCACATGATGTTTTCTTCTTAATGTAACCCATTTATGGGATTGCTGGACCAATGACCTTTGATTCTTAATAAGAATAACAAGGACAGTCTTTTTTCTTCCTGAAAAAACAAAGATTGAGTTTATTTGTTGTCTTTGAATTTTTTTCCATGAGAGTGAAAAAAACCACTTGTCGTGTCCTATTTATTATTGTTTATATTGTCTATTGCTTTATTTACCGTGGTGAAAATTTTCACATCTTTATTAAGTACGGCTCTTGCTTATATTTCCTATTGTTATATATTTCTATGGTTTTATCTTTTGAGGGAAGAGTGCCACTTGTTTCTATAGTGTATATGTTATTTGTTTATAGATATTATTTTATATGGTTTTCATTTTCGAAGGTTTTATATTTTGGGAAGAGCAGCCACTTCTTTTATTGTTTTTTCAGAAATTTGGAGGGAAACTCTTAAAAGATATATGGGAGATAGCTTTTTGCATGTTTCCAAATTTAGAAATATTTTATTTTCTTTTACTTAAGTAAACATCTTCTACAACACGTTTTTTTGGGGGGGGTCTATTTTTATCAACATAGTTTTTTTGGGGTCTATCCTTCGCTTCTTTCAAATGTCATTGAACTTTGTTTACAATATGCTCAAGTCTTTTTAACAAATCTGTTCCTAACATCAACCTATCTACTAGACTATCCCAAGTCATAGGTGTACATTTTTTGCCATACAATATTTTGAAAGACGTCATTTTACTTGATTTTTGATAGTCATTGTTATAAGAAAACTGTGCTAGGTGTATGTAGCCTTCCCATTATGTTGGGTTGTGCATGGCATACATCCTAAGCATGTCTTCTAATATTTAATTAGTACATTTTGTATTCCAATCTGGTTGTGGTTGATAGGTTGTACTAAAGTTCAGTTGTGTATTTAAACCAGAAAACAATGCCTTAAATAATTACTTCCAAAATTTCCTTGTAAACTTTGCATCCTAGTTAGATATAATGGTCTTGGGTACCCCATGAAATCTAAACATTTATTTCAAGAAATTTCCTTCTATGTTTATGGATTTATATGTAGAATATACCGGGATTAAATGTGCATCCTTAGACAATTTATCCACAACCACAACTATAACATCTTTATGTTTTTCCTTTTCGGTAGACCACTATAAAATCCATACTTATTACCTCCCACTTCCATTCTCGAATGGCCAATAGCTGTAAAAATCCAAATGGGTGATGATGTTCTATTTTAACAACCCGACATTATTGACATTGAGCAATAAACATGGCTATATTAGTTTTAAACTTAGGCTAAAAATAATGTTTCGTGATAGTCGAAATCATTTTTTGATAACTAGGATGTCCATAATAAGATGATTTATGAAATTCCTGTAGTATTTCAGATCTTATTTTTGTTGTTTGTGGCACATTTAATTTGTTTTTATACCATAGTAATCCAGTTTCATCAATATTATAGTTTCCGTGTTCCTTCCCTAAATTATTTTCTTGAATTTTCTTGTTGGTTTTAGTGTAGTATTCATACTCTCTGCTTGATGTCCTAATTTTTTAATACAAAACATGATTAATTTAGGTTGTTACCTCATACAACAGATGGATTCTTCGACTCAAGGCATCAACAACTTCATGTTACTTGCCCTTGATGTGTTTAACTTCGATTGTACTCAATTAGAAAGGCCAACCATTTAGCTTGCCTTGCATCCAAATTTGGTTATTCAAAAATTTATTTTAATCTAAGTTGTTTGTATTAAGCATGAACCTTTTCCCCATTAAATAATTCCTCCATGTCTTTTAGGCATCTATGATAGCATCCAAATGAAAATCATGGGTCACATAATTTATTTCATGGTCTTTGAATTTTTGGGATTCATAGGAGATGACATAACCATTTTACATAAATAATTATCCTAGTTCGTCCTTGCAGGCATCAGTGAAAACCACAAATTCCCCATTAGGATCAGTTATTTTCAATATAGTTGCAGTTGTCAACAATTGTTTAAGTTGATGAAATCTTGCTTCACATTTTTCAATCCATCAAATTTTATATCCTTTTTCTGTAAGGATGTCATAGGATAAGTTATCTCATAAAAAAATTCAATAAACTTTCCATAATATCCTACTAACCCCACAAATGATCAGATGTCTAATACATTTTTAGGAGTAGAGCACTCCATAATCACTTTGATATTTTCCATATCTATAGTGATGCCTTATTCTAAAATAATGTGTCCTAGTTATTGAATTTTCTTCTTATAAAAGTCATATTTACTGAACTTAGCATAAAGTTGTTGTTCCCATAAATTTGTAGGACAATTTTCAGATGCGCATTCTGTTCTTCTTATCTCTTACAATAAATGAGTTGACGTCTCTAAAGACTAACACAAACTTATCCAGATATTTATTTAAAATGTTATTCCTCATGCACATGAACATTGCAGGGTTGTTGGTTAAGCCAAATGGCATCACTACAAACTCCTAATGGTCGTAACTTGTTATAAAGGTTTTTTTCTTATGTCTTCTTCTCAAATTATCACTTAATGATATCTAGATCTCAAGTCTATTTTGGAAAAGATTTTATCTCACCCTATTTGATCAAATAGATCATCAATTATAGGGAGTGGATACTTGTTCTTTATTGACAACTTGTTTAAATTTTTGTATTCAATACACATGCACATTGTTCCATCCTTTTTTATTTACAAACAATATTGGTGCTCCCCATGGAGACACACTAAGCTTGAGGTACCATTTTTCTATCAATTCTTGAAACTGTAATTTTAATTCAACCAACTCAAGTGTACTCATGCAGTATGGATCTATGGACCCCAACACTGCTCTCAATATAAGTTCCATGGAAAAATATACATCTCGTTTATGTAGCATCCTTGGTAACTCTTCAATAAATACATCTTTATATTCATTCAAAATAGGAAAATTTTCAATTTATGGTATATTCTCAGCATTAAAAACCTGAAGATTAACTACGTATATTTTACAACCCTTCCTAACACTTCACTTATATTGTAGGTATGGAATATACCTTAAAGATATTTTCTTAAGCGCACCATGCACCATTTTCTATTTTCCTTTATCATCAATACATGTAAAATTCATATTCAAGCGACCTAGTATTATATGATGTTGTTCCAACCAATCCATACATATCAGGACATCATATGCTCCCAAAGGTAATATGTTTAAATTCACACTTTTTGTTGGAGCATATTTTCCAACTAGACATTATTCATGCATGCATGCAGTCGTGTAGTCATGCAGTCATCCAACATGCATGCAACAATATTGGTCTCCCTAGTGTTTAGACCATGTTAAATTGACATCCTAGTGCATAGTATTTTTTTTTTGCCGCATTATCCATTGTTGCATCCTCATACTTGATTTTAGGACCTCATGCGCCCTCATCAATGATTTTATTCATTCACCATCAGTTACATTTAGTTAATTGGGATACAATCAATTAACTAGGACACCATTCCTCGATTTCATCACTCTAGGATGATAATGATCTCCGATGACCACTAATAGTCAACTAAATCACCTAATTCACCCATATATACTTATATATAGTTAACTAACTCCCTCATGCACCATCCAGGTCCAGTTACCTTCAATTATTCTAATTTAACTGAGCAAATTCGGGAGTTAGGACTAGTTCTCAACTCTAGTGATGGTTTCTATGCTAATTTAATCCTGTCCAATGAGAGCATTCCAAATACCTCCTAAGGGTTACGAATCTCTCCTTTGGAGATGTATTACAATTTTAATATTATTGGCGAATATTAATCATATGAAATTTATACCAATTGAGTTATTTATCTGATGTTTCTGCTCACTCGTTTTCTTCATTATTCTGCTTATCTGTATTGTAATTCTTAGTGAGGTTACATTTGATTCAAGACCTTACTGTGCAATTTCTAATATGGTATCAAATATGAAAATTGAGAATATATATTTTAGAATCAATTAATATCCATATAGATATATAGAGAGTTTATTTTGAAGGTGTTCTTGGTACAACAACTTCTTGGATTAGAAGTTGTTCTTGAATTTGAAGAAGAAAATTGTAGAAACCTCTATTGTTGACAAAGAACTCAATGATTTCTATCTCTCATGTCTGTTCTCAGACTCTTCAATTTTTTATCATGAGGATGATAATTCAGTTGTTCTTAATCAGGTGCATGACTCACAATATGATGATGCGTAATCTACTGACCTCCTGGAAGTTTTGAAGGCTAGACCAAATTTTCAGAGTACTTCTTTAGCACTCCCAGCTAGCGATCTCATGCTTTCTACCTATTCCTCTATGATGACTAGTGCAATTCCTCAATGTTCCTTTAAAGATATAGAATTTGACATTGTTTTGGAACACATATGACTCTTGTTCCAAACCTTTTTGTTCTCATATCTATCTTCTATTTCGAATTCTGAAGATGAAAAACCAACTGTTATAACTCATACAATCTCTACGCCTCTCTTTGGTTCACATTTTTGTGTGTTATTGGATGTTTTGAAGGATAAATTTCAGTGTGGATTTTTTGCATTCACTCTCACTATCATCCTTCATATCCACTGCATGATTTTGTTTGGAATATGTTCTCATATTTGCATAGAAGATGGAGAACACCACCATTTTATTGTATCTGATATCACCAAGGATGACACTAGAGTAAATTTGGGGTCCAAAATGGACCTCATAAGAAAAAGATCCATTTATGAGTTGGAATTCAAGAACCAATAGAATTTCATGAAAATAGTCAACCATAATGGTTGACTTGGCATATTTGTCATAAAAAAAACTACTTTTTTTAAAATTCATATATTCAACTTATCACCCTATGTTTTGATAATTTTGAGCAAGAAAACTCATTGGATGTGTAATTCAATTCTCCAACCAATAAGTAACCACACTAAATAATTTTTATGGACCCCACCCCGCAAAAAATAAGAAATACATAAATAAATAAACATGTTACTTGAAAGTAACATGTTTTTATGTGTTTATCATTTTTTCATGGGGTGGGATCCATAAAAAGCATGCATTATTGGTACTCATTCGATGCAGAGTTGAATTTTGTATACAAGGAGTGCCCCCTCTTGACATTCGAGTCAAACCACAATGAGATATGTTGAAAATATGAAGAAAAAATGTCTTTGTTTCTGTCTTCCTCCAAAATTCATAAATATTATTCTATTACTTTAACTATTGTTTTATTATTTTCCTTAGGAGACCCACTTTAGATGCCAAATTTTCTCTAATGGCGCAACAATTAAAAATATTTTTTGAAGCAAGCGACTCCCTTTATACATAAAACATTTCCAAATGTTATAGAATGGGAAATTACATTTCTTCGATCTATCTGCTACTGAAATCGTTCAAGAGGCAATTCTTGCACAATGAATGGAATTTCGTCTTCTTCAATGGCTCCAAGTATCAATGCAAAGTTTGTGTTGGCTCAAATTCTTGTTGCGTGACTTAATTACTTGAGTTTTTTTACTTGTTTCACTACTACAATCTATAAATGTTTCCACATTCCTTTGGAAATTTATTGCAACGTAGACCATGTCCTCGATGATAAGAGCCATAGGCTAGTTTCTTCATTTTGTTCAATGATAGGGAAAGTGAATCAACAACCTCAATTATATTTTTCAGTACTTATAGTCAAAAGAAAAATATATGAGGAAAACCCATGTCTAGGAATCTTGTAACAAGTGCCTCTATAAGGCAAAGTTATGGCTTGAACAAACAAGAAATAGAAAATATATGATGCATGCACCAGTTGGTGAAGGTTTCACTAAGGTGAGTGGTTGTTGGTATCAAATTCCATCATTTAATTTTTTGGTGGCTTGCATGTATCCCAATTACAATGGAAGGATCCTCTTCCCAATGATTATTATTGAAACAATTATACATTTTTTGCAAACCAAATACAAGAAACTATAATATTTTAAGATTGTGTCAACAAGAATAGATTCAAAACGTTTGTTAGTGTCCTTGAGAATGTGATTTTAGATGAAATTACCACCAAGTTAAAGGATCAAGAGGTGTGTATCTCCCTACCCTTTCGTATAAAATAATGATATTTCACCTACAAAAGATATTAATGGTGGTGGAAAACTACATGTTGTAGATATATTATATTTGCATGAGTTGTTGTAGGTTGTTTAGAATCCATCTAGAGACTGCTATGGACCCAAACTCACCATAATTGGACAGAAATGTATTTAGGATGCTCATTTATAGATCCCACATGCTTAGGTCAACACAAACTTAGTAGATGTTATGGACAACAACCATAGATTCCTTCAATCCTTCACTCTGATACCACAGTTGGGATTCCCAATAGGGAACACAATCAAATTTACTAACATGTCCAAATAGAGAAGATATATATAAGCATGTATGCATTTTCTCATTAACATATGTGCATATAAATACTTTGAAAATACCCTTGGTTTCAAAATTCCAAGATGCCCCTTGGACTCCCAATGGCTTTACCTATTCACTATGACTCTCTGTATTCATGTAACATGTATAAGAATATAATGATTAACCCTTAAAGGATTAATATTTCCAATAGGTCTAAACTTGAAAAAAAATCACTAACATGGAATGGCACATGGAAAGTGGTCATGTCACACCCTACCTAACCTAGAGCGTATGTGGAATACCCTGGTTCCACCATTTCATCTTCTATGTGTACCATATCCATGTCATCATTCCCTTATAGATTATGCACCATAATTTTAACACCAGCAAAAGGAATCTTGTGATCTTGAGTCGTAGATTTTAGATCCCAAAAACAATATTAACCATTCATGGTAAGGTCATGTATTTGCTTCCTTTACCTTTACCCAATCATACAAATTAAACTTCATCATCAAACTAACTAGCACAACAAGACTGTGGCCATCCATTCTCATGTCCTCTCTATTATAGTTCGAGCACATAGATTTGTGTTTACATATGTGATCCAATGATCTCACTAGCATGATTTAATCCTACCCATTCACTAAAATTCCCCTTGTGTTAAGTCATAATCACTACTTTTAGTAGAATATATAGGATCTACAAATCTCAATTGCCTAAAATAATATCAATCATGCACAACAATTCCCATCATTATAAATCATGATGATATCAATTTGCATGAACAGTTAGGATCACTTGATCAAATATACCTAATCAAATCTAAATCATTCACAACTTGGCCCCTCTTGGTATGCCCCATTTTTTTCTCTTTTCTACAAATGGAAAGGATATATTGATCTAATCCACTTGACTGAATCATAGTCGTTCTAGCATGGGTCCCAATGTTATCATTCAAGTTCTTATCTCTATAAAAATTGTTATGATCTATCAATCTCAAGGAATTGATAAGATATAGGTCATTCATAGCATGACGTTAAACTTTGAACTTTGAATTGTTGCACCTCATCAAGTCTAACAAACCAATTCTCAACCATAGATCCTCCTTTGGATCTCAACAAAATAGAATTTTGACCTAGCAACTTGGATGGTTTAACTTTTGTTAATTAATAGAACTAATATTTTCAGCAATACTAATTTGTAACTAGAAAAAAAAAACCAGAAAATATTTCCATTCATGTTAAAAATCGTGTAATAACCACAAGATCTAACCCATAGCTCTATCCAACACCATCTTGCAATTCAAAACCATGAATTTCTTAGAGTCATTTCATCAATCACTTTGTTTGTAAATGTTAGAGAAATAATCTACCTTAGTATCTTAATTATCTACCTAGGAGACATAATCATTTGCCTTGTGCTTATGTTCTATGGTCTAACTTAGGTTATACTGATCAATACTGGTCAAATAGGTAATTCTTGCTCATTAATTGTAGTTGAGGTGCTCTAGTTTGAACATCCTAACAATTCATACTGTGCATTCATTGTAAACCACTTTCCTCTTTGACTAGGGGTGCTAGTGTGTGTGAATGTGGCATTTTGTGGTCTCCTTGGCATTTATTTTCCTTCTAGGGATTCCTCCACTCACCCATGCACTCTCCCATGCTTTCCTTCCCTCATTTATGACCCAGGCATGCTTCTTACCTATTTACACATGTTCACGCATGGTTTCGTGACTGTTTGGTTAGGTTTGGGAGCCTATAGGTCAACCTAGGGGGGTTTAGGGGTTAAATCCTAGCCTAACACTTGTATGCATTCACATGGGCTCCAAGGGATCATGAATTTTCCCCAATTTATTATAAATGTGTACCATAAAATCTACAATATGTACTATAATAATATGATCTGTTATTAGCACCATTCACATGTGTTATTCCAGCTATTTCCAGCCTCTTTTTTTGTTCTCTTACATATTTTATCAAACACTTTGAGTGTGAATATTTCTCTAGCTCCTATATCTCATTGAGAAGCAATTCTCACATGGTATCAGAGCTAGTTGGAGCTACAAACAAATCTAGATAGGTTTGAGTTGTTTTTTAGGGCATATTTCTAGAAAGTCTAAGTGTTTGCATTCCAGGTTTTACAGTTTTTTTGTCATAGGTTGCGCAAGAAGAATGACTAAAAATCGATCATTGATTACTCCATTGAATTATTTTGAATGGAAGTTCGAGATGGTAATCTAGTTGAGGTCCAAGGTCCTCTACAGGGTCACCATGGGGACTGAACTCAAGCCAAATTCTGTTGTGGAGAAAGCTAAGTTTTTAATATAATTGATGAAGTGTATGCTCTGCCTTAGCACTTAGAGGGATCTCCTCTTTCATGTATAAATTATTGGAACACCCAATGAAGTTTGGCTCAATATTAAGTCACTCTTTGGGAAGACAGATGAAATGAGAGGTCATTAGCTTGAGAACGAGCTAATCTCCCTGATCCCAACTCACTATGAGACCATTGAACACTTCTTTACCAAGTTTAAAGTGCTACTACTTCATTTGAAACATTGTGGCATAGAGAATAAAGGAGATCATCTTATCTTTTCCATCCTTTCTAAGTTAGGGCCTAAGTATTCTGTGTATGTTTCGACATTCCATTCAAGCAAGCTTACAACTAGAAATTGGAAGATGCATGCGCTAGCATATTTCATGGAGTATTTGACTCGTGAGCAGTAAAAGCTCATACAAATGGGTACCATCAAATCCAAATAACAAGCCCTTGTTGTTGGTGTACCAAATCAAGCCAAAGGCAAGAAGAAATATTTGAAGCATAAAGAGAAAGAGAAGAAGGAATCAAGTTCAGAAAGCTCCAGTTCTGTTGATGGGAGTTCGAGATCCAAGAGGAGAAACAAGAGAGATAGAGACACATGTGGTTATTGCAGAGGTTCAAATATTGAAATATATTTCTTCAGAAATAAGATGGACACCATGACCAAACTCCTTTAGGAGAACCATATTGATCTTCCAAATTTTGTAGGAGGATGGGAGCGCAAGCAAGGAAGTGGTAATCTTGAGCATGCATTGAGTGCATGGCTAAAACCCATTTCTGATATATATATTTCTGATGGCTCTGTTTCTGATTTACCTTCTGATATATTAGAATATGAAGCCTCCATTTCATCCTTGGAAGAAGCCCCAATTAGTTTTCCAAAGCTTCCTCCCAAAACTAGTCATTTTTTGCTAGTTTCTGATGAGTCTTCTAAAATCTCTTTCCCAATCCAATAATATATTTCCCATTCTGATTATGAAGGAGATATACAGGCTGATATACATCCTATTATAGTAATTTACTCATTTCCCCAACCATATCATGACCAAATGACCCAACAACCCTCAAGTTCACTAGTTGGAAATTCTGAAAATTGCCTAGTTTCCAATGTTATGTCTCTTGTATATGTTGTTGTTATGTCATGTATGTATTTCATTGGTTGGATAGACATATAATTGGCCTTCATGGAACTTCTGTTCCATATCTCTGGAATTGCTTTCACCACCCATGGTTCAAGTCTCAAGTCTCCAGACCCTCCAGGTTCGCCCAATTGCAATTGTGATCTAGTTGCTCACTTGTCTTTCTCTATGGACCCATTCGCTCATCGAGACACCATACCTATGATACTTTCTGTTGTGTATCACATATATTCTGACATTTCAGAATATCCTAGTCTTTTTTATAGAGTTATGAAGGTTATTCATCAAATTGGGAAGAAGATTCATGGTTTTATTCATGATATGGAAGCTACACATGATGCAGATTTTGTTGAATCTTTTGACGTTATTTGGGAAAGAGTTTGCAGAGATATATTTTCCATGGTTCATTATGCTATTAGATCAAAGTATTCTTGCATCAAACTACATTCTTATGATGCCCCTCCATCATCAAATGATTTCCATCAAAGGGCCTCTTCACATGATCTTTGTTTACAGCACTTTGATGCATTGATGCATGATCTTGGCATCCACAACATATTCACCAAGTCCATCACCAAGAAGTTGTTCTTTCAACTCATTCAAGTGAAGAAGAGGACCTATTTAAGACCTTTTTTTTCATCTCTGTCATATGCATTTTTTTTTCATATGCTAGTGTGTGTGAATATGACTTTTTGTAGTCTCCTTGGAATTTATTTGCCTCCTAGAGATTCCTCCATTCACCCATGCACTATCCCATGATTGCCTTCCCTCATTTATGACCCTCACACATGTTCACAAATAGTTTCATGACTATTTGGTTAGGTTTGGGAGCCTACTGGTCAACCTAGGGGGTTTAGGGGTCAAATTCTAGCTTGACACTTGTATGCATTCACATGGGCTCTAAGGGATCACAAATTTTCCCCAATGTATTATAAATGTGCACCATAACATATACAATATGTATTGTAATAATATGATCATTTATTAGCACCATTCACATGTGCTATTCCAGTTGTTTTCAGTCTCTTTTGTTGTTCTCTTGCATATTTTGTCAAACACTTTGAGTGTGAATATTGCTCTAGCTCCTAGATCTCATTGAGAAGAAATTCTCACAGTAAAATATGATTCTTGCATATAGAAACCAATTCCATCCCATACAGCCTGAATGGTATAACAAAGAGATACAATACCACTATACAACATCCCCATCCATCATTTTAACCATAAAATGGGTAGTAACAAATTCCATAGTTCATAAATTCCACCTCACAAAATATAATATAATTTTCAAGAGCTAAATTCACCTCCCATGAAATCAAGAATTTAAAGGTAATGAATGTGCAAGTGCATAAATATGAAATGCAATGGAAAAACAACAATTTACACACACTGCAACGTGCATAATAAAATGATTTCATAATAGAAAACAAAGATAATTTGGCATGTTTTATTTTTTAAATGAATATGATCCAAGAAAGTAGTTGTGTAAGAGTGATTTTCCACCCAACTCTAGTTTTCAACTAAAGATACCACCCCAATCTATGTTATGAAGCCAAAAGGGTGAAGGAAACGAGTGCATTCTTCACTCTCTCTCGAGCCAACCCATTTTCTCTCATCCTTAGAAAACTTTCTCACTACATGGCACTATAAGAATATCATTCAACCATCCTAGACATAGAACTCTCTTCCACTACCCCACATAATACAAGGAATACATGTTTTTTCTCTTCTTAATAGTCCTTTAGAGTACCCATGCCTTACATTTCTCTCAAGTGTGTGCAGAAAGATCCCAATGTATTGTATAATTTTAAAAATTTACCTATAACATTATTTCATGGTTCTTCAAGCATCCAAGTAGTAACAAATATATATTGGGTAAAGGTTTCCTATCTTAAACTATATATATATATATGCTCACCTATAACCATCCTCTTCATCTAATTCTTTCATTTTCCTCCTCACGTTACTAATTTTTAGTTAATTTCTCAATTTGGTTACTTGCAATGGAGGAATAGCACAAAGCTATGTAAAGTAAGAAAATTATGCATGACAAATGAGTGATGGGGTCAAATGGAGATGACAGGATTGATAGAAAGATAATTGACATTATTTTCGACCATAGAACTAAAGACTCTTACAATTGTCGTAAGAACTGAATTCATCATTTGCTTCCTTAACTACATGAGAAGACTTTTCCACTAACCACACACATGCATTCAATAATTGAATTTGATAAGTCAAAGGAATTCAATGACTTATTTAAGGAACAAATAACAAATGGATGATTTCTGAAGCCGACACTTGGTAAAATAAGATTTAGCCTCTCATATTTCCCCTTTCCTCTTTCCCTCTAGTGGAATCATAGCCCATCTAGTTCTCTTTACATATCCATCTTGGACCATTTTATTATCTTCCAACATAATATTTACATAGATTTGCATGATTATCATAACACAACAACATAGCTCATAAATGGATATGTACATAATACTTTCCTAGTCATTCATTGGTTAGGCTTTGGATTTGAGATCCACACTAGAAATTCTTACTAGCATATTTAAATATTTTACATAAGCTGATTTAATACATCCCAAAAATAAAAATAGGGTATTATAGTTAAAATTTTACCTCTAATGATTTTCCCAAATAGAAATTGCTAATTACCTTTGAAACCAACTTAAAAGAGAGCAAGTAAATTAAAAAGAATGTTTTAACCTAACCACAAATAACAAATGGATTATTTCTGAAGCCGACACTTGGTAAAATAAGATTTAGCCTCTCATATTTCCCCTTTCCTCTTTCCCTCTAGTGGAATCATAGCCCATCTATTTCTCTAAACATATCCATCTTGGACCATTTTATTATCTTCCAACATGATAATATTTACATAGTTTTGCATGATTGTCATAACACAACAACATAGCTCATAAATGGATATTTACATAATACTTGCCTAGTCATTCATTGGTTAGGCTTTGGATTTGAGATCCACACTAGAAATTCTTACTAACATGTTTAAATCATTTTACATAAGCTAATTTAATACATCCCAAAAATAAAAATAGGGTATTATAGTTAAAATTTTACCTCTAATCATTTTCCCAAATAAAAATTGCTAATTACCTTTGAAACCAACTTAAAAGAGAGCAAGTAAATTAAAAAGAATGTTTTAACCTAAATGCACTAATTCATCATCAAAGGACAAATCCAAATCAACCCTCATAAATGAAATTTCCTTCTCATCTCATGTCTGAAGAATATAGAGATGTAATGTATAAATCCTTAAACAATGTTATAAATTCAACTATTGATAAACGTGTGCCCCACCCCTTATGACAATCTATAATGGACAAGGGGGTATATATGGTTGAATACACTTGATGATGGGATTTCTAGTTGAGTGCCTAAACACTCGCCACTTGCACTTACAAGGGTAAAAATTGGATATGTTGAGGCTTATTCATGGTTATCTATAAGGTTTAGCTCACACCTTATCGAATAAAATGGGTTCTTGTGATGTGTGTTCCTCCACATATATATATAAGGTTATCGAATAAAATGGGTTGAGGCTTATTCATGGTTATCTATAAGGTTTAGCTCACACCTCATCGAATAAAATGGGTTCTTGTGGTGTGTGTTCCTCCACATATATATATATATACTTCACTTTTGTTTTCTTAACCTTTTTATTAAAAAGTTTATTTATACCAACAAAACCATATTCAAACTAACAAACCCATTAAAGCAATGGTTCATATGAAACACAACTATTAAACACACCCATTAAAGCAATGGTTCATATGAAACACAACTATTAAACACGTGTGTAATTACCCTTTCATGTATACACAAAATGTCTTTTGTATTATTTTTTAATTATGTATCTAGATAAACACTTATAAAAAGTGAGAAGAGGTTGTTGTTATAAGCATCTCTTTTCTTTGATCTGATTTATCATTTTTATAATTAAAGTCATGCCTTTTTTTTAATAAGAATGTGACTTTTTGAACACACATCCCTTCTTCTCCCAAGTGTTCTCATCATTGCCCTTCATTATGGAATGACTTTTAACTAAAGAAAGTGTCCCATCATTATGTGAGAACCACATGTTTACTTCTACTTAAAACAATTCAAGAACACTTGTTGAAAAGTGTGTGCATAAGTGAAACAACTGAAGTTCACAAAGTAATATCAAATAAAGTGCCATCTTTAATAGTTATGTAATATCAAATAAAGTGCCATCTTTAATAGTTATTGAATAGAATTAAAATTCATATAAGTTCTCGATGGTGATCTTTATTTTTTCCTGTCATATTCAAAAGTCGGTTGAAACCTGATACCTATCAAATTTCAAAAAACTATTTTCATTAACATAACATAAATTTAAATTGTTGATATTTGTGTTTTCAAATCTTTAAATTTAAGAAAGCTCGGTTGGCAGGCAAGAATAAATAATGTCACTTTTATATTTGAATGGAGAGAAAGATTTTAAATGAGGAAATTTTTAAAAATAATTTGTTATAAAATTAGATAAATTTACGTTTTATGGTAGGGTATTTTTAAAGACATGACATGTAAAAAAAAGTGTATCATACATTGTGTAAATTTACTTATTTTATTTTAGAATGCGATCGTATATGTTTATAAATGTTGATTTTAAATTTAGTGTTTGAAAAAATAACTTTTATGGTATATTATTTCATATATATATATTAAATGATCTTACATATTTCTGTAAGGCGAAAAATTACATATGATCTGGCTTGCGGGCTGCTGGATATACCTGGGGTTTATAGTGGCAGCCGGCGGCTTTGAACCTGGGCCTTGCCCAGGTAATCCCAACGAGTTACCGATTTCCCTAACCTAGAAAAATTAGTAGTTCGTCGACACATACATAAGGGAGTAGGGTAAGGAGGTTTCGGTTGTAAGATCATGTCCTGAGAAGAGGTGCGCAAGTAGTGTCGACTTACTAGTGCATTTATTAATCAAGTGTTCTAAAAGCATTTCCCTCCTGGCAATCAATGTCTGCTTGTCCAACCAACAAGACTCTCTCATTTACCATCACACAATCTATAAATCCATTCCTGATAAGAGAGAAAGATTCGCAGTCCCGACTCACTGAGAAGCTCTTCATGAAGTTTGTGGTTTAGGGCCAACATGTCTAGTTCTTCATGTGATAAGTTGTATAGTAACAATTCAGTAAAGGTAAGACTTTCCCAGCCTTAGCGCCAAGCTTCTTCATCAGGTGATTTCATAAAGCCCCGGTTTAGTCCCTTCCATCAAGTCAAATGTCTCACCACATGGTCTAGACAGTCACAAATATTTTCAAATATGTATGCATAAGAATGACATGTGCTTTAGGAATGCATGCACATTAATAATGTGTGTACATTCCAAAATGCATATGCATGAAGCATATAGATTTCATGGGCCATGAACAAGGCTTGAAGCCATTACATAAGATCTTTAAAGGATATGTTGTAACGTCTCCTCCTGCCTTGGAGGAGAAATGCTACTCTACCGTTCGCTCTAATACCACAATGTAACATCCCCTCCCCTTACTACAGATTATAAGGGAGGAACGCGACTACCACTGTGCCCTGATACCACAATGTAGCGTACCCGCTACACTGATACTGCCATGATGTCATGTACCCAGTGCCCATACACCTAACTGATATGCGGAATAATTTAAAATTTCTCTTTACTATCTCTTTAACATAGTCATGGGTCATGAATCACCCTTTAACATTCATACTTAGGCTCAAGAACCACTGTAACAGTCATTTCTCCATCAACGGATCCACTCTGTAACCGGAAAAGGTCATTTCTGCACTGAACCCGACCTTTCCATACTATTCCTTCTGCGTTCCCCCACTTTCTGTCTTCCTCCTTCCGCATTCCACCTTTTTTTGTCTTGTGCCTTCCACATTCCACCACTTTCTGTCTTCTACCTTCCACCTTCCGCTGCGGAACTCGAGAATTGGAAAACTAGCAAACGACGAAGTCCTTTATCCACATTTGTTCCTTCCTCCTTCCGCCCTTCCGCCTTTCACTGCGGAACTAGGGAATCGAAAAACTCAACATACTGATACCTTGACTTGTCCACTTTCATCCTTCCAATTTCCGCCTTTCCGCCTTCCGCTGTGGACCTCAGAAATCGAAAAACCCGTGAAAGGAATACTTTCTCTTTCGAATTTCCACCTTCTGACTTCCGCCTTCTGCTGCGGACCTTGGAAATCGAAAAAACAAGTTTTTCGCCTTAACCTTTTTCCCATTTTCCACTTTCTACCTTCTGCAAGTGGATTCCGGGGTGTGGAAAACACACTTTTTCCTTGGAATTTCTAGCTCTTTTTCCACTTCTGACTTATAGCTTCTGTAGGCAGATTCCGAGGTGCAGAAAATAAACATTTTTCTTTATTTCAACTTCTCTCTTCTGCCTCCCTCCTTTCGCCTTCCACAGGTAGAGTTCGAGGTCTGGAAACTATTAAGTCAGATGCCTTCTGACTCTGCAACTAGGCTTCTAGCCTCCATGATCATAAGCAAAATGCATTGAAACATACAAGGCATATACAAATGCAAATGCAAAAACATTTAACAACATTAAACTCTACTGAAATCATTAGCAATCATTCATCATGTTCAATCCATTCATAAGCAAACACATTGCATAAATAAGAATAACAGAGAATACTTATCTTGAAGATGAAACCGTCCCACAACTATCTATGTCGTTGCAACGTTCCACCCAACCATAGGCCAGTTGTGCTCATTAATCTCTCAACACAACTGCCACCCTCAAGCCGGGCATGACTTCCACAAGGAACTGGGGAACATCAGACTCACACACAGCCAGATCATATCACACATAGTCAATCCAACCTTCGGTTGGGTTTATCAGACTATCCAGCCAAGCCAATATACAACTGGGTTTATCAAGCTGCAGGAAACAAGCCAACATTCACATTAAGGACCAGCCATACCAACTAACAGATGGATTTCTCAGTCCACTCAGCCAATCCATCTTAATGTTGGGTGTCTCAGGCTATTCAACCAAGCCAACTAACAGTTGGTTTTATCAGACTGTCCAGCCAAGGATTACACATGGCCAAATGCACATCAAGACACAACCAAGCCAACTACCATTGGGTTTCTCATGCTGCGAAGGTAGTGGAAAGGAAGAATGGCTAAGCTAGTGGCTCATTCAAGAGATAGGAACACCTCCATAAGATCTATCTGGCCAGGAATCCACAATACCTATACACTCAACATAAGGAAGCATCCCCTTCTCTCCTACACAGTCCTACGAGCTATGCCTTCCCTTCCAGTGCTCTTCAGGGTGTGCATAGAAGATTCACCAGTCACCTTTATCTTTTTGGTGAGGTTCCTCTCTGCACTAGGTTTATCAATCCCATTCAACATCTCTTCCACTCCTAAGTCTTGGATATAGTTCAGACCCAAACCAAGGTGCACATCACAGCAAACCACAAGGAGACACAACAACACAGGCTCCACTCTGTAACAAAGAGAAACATGGTTTCATACCACTCTGTAGTTCAGAATAACATTGTACATACACATTCCAAAAAATATTACACCTCGAGAATTTTGATACCTTTCGTGCTTGATATATCCATATTTAAGATGGATCTATGTTGGTTTTGATTTATTTTTTGTTTTATGAGACAGTTCATGGATTTTTTTAATTAATTTCCAATTAGTTTTAATTTTTTATTTATGAGTTGACATGAATTTTTTAATTACTTTTTACTTTTAACATAATTCTACATTACATGAAAACATGTTTCTCATACTAGGCTATAGAGAACCTCACTCCTCTCGGTGCAATAAGAATGAGGGAGGAAGCTCTTTCATATAGCTAGAGACTTACACCCAAATGAAAAAAAATAGTTAAACAAAACTTTTGGTGTAAGTTTATCAAACAATGAACTTATAAACATCTCCAATAAAAACTTAACAACTATAAAATATTACCATTAAAGCACAAAATAAAATGTTGAAACATATTTGTTAAATTTATTTATGTGGCACTGAGACTACACCACACCCAAAAGAATACCGTCTTTATAATTCAGTATATTCTCTACCATCATTAATTGTTTAGCATATAAGAAACTTTCACAAAGAATGCATTCCGTGCAAAAACATAGTGAAATTCAACAAATTAAAAGTAGGCATCATTCATAGTTGTCTGCATTAACACATTGGATTCATTGAAGAAGCGACTTTTATTTGGAACAGGTTCACCAAATCTTTGAATGATTGTAATATTTTCTTAGATCACTAAGAGGATACTATCCAATGGACTAAAAGTCCATCAAGAGTCCAATACTTACCTAAGTTGGGCTATCAGATGCTTAGAGATGATGAATATCATCCAACACCTACATGGTGGTAGACTACCATTTGGAGCATCAACCTCCCATTAAAGAACATTTTGTTCCCACGACTTACTTTAGTAGGAAAAATTCTCGTATGGGACCATCTTTCAAATTTTATGGGACTTGGCCATAACATTTTCTCCCTATGTCAAAATGAGGGTGATAATATTAATCATTTATTCATCAACTTCCCATACATTGTGGAAATGTGGAGGTATGTTTCTGCAATATCTGTAATAACTTTTATCTAGGCTGGACATATTTTTGAATATGTCATTAAGGGACGGTTTAATAATCTTGTTATTTTGGAGGAACGAGCATTACCTCTCCTTCTCATTTGGGGAACTTGGCTTGCGTGCAATAAGAAAATATTCCAAGATGTATTTATTCCTCCACAAGTATATGCATCCAATAGTCTTGTTACACTTTAGTACTTCCCTCAGGATGATAAGATTAGGCCTCCTAGGATCGTGAGGGATATACATATTGACCAATCTACTCCATGGTGTTATTTCGATGGTGTTTCATAAGGTAAAGAAAGTATTGGGGGCTCCGGTGGTCTTTTTTATCTAACTGAAAATCACAGCTTCAAAATCCCAACTTGTATTTGTCTTGCTACAAACAACAAGGTTGGGTTCACTGTTGTACTTATGGTTTTAAAGGTTTCTTCCTCTCATGGCTGTCATAAATTGAAATTTTTTTGAGACTCACTCAATATGGTTGAGTGGCTAGCTAATCATATCCCTCCAAAGAATGTTTATCTTCTTTCTATTTATGAATAATCCTGCAGGATCATTGATATTTTCCAAGAGGTAACCTTTAGTCATATTTACGGCGTAAAGAACCAACAAGCCATTCTTCTCTCCAAACAGGGTCTATTATTACAAGAAGGAACATTCATTATATGGGAAATCAACAAATATGTGATTAAAGAGCTTCATCCAAGACCTCCTCTCTTATAAGCAGTTGGTGCCCATTTTATATGGGCCTTTTGGGAGACACATACTATTCGGTGAATTTATAGAAGTTAATTTACAGCACTGTAATTAGTTTTATATTTTGATATTTGTATTTAATAGGGAATGATGGTGCTACGCATAGTATGCCTCATTATTTTTATTGCAATAATATCATGTAAGGATGCCATAGTCAATGAACAACATGGCCTTTAATTCAATATAACTTGGGCTGTAATATTTTTTTAGGAAAAAAAAGCATCATTCATAGTTGAAAGTATGACTACTAATAAATAAGAATCATTCATAGTTACTTTGGAGGACAAAAATCCTCCTAATCAATAATAAATAATAATCCCAAGATCCTTCGATGTGAATAAAACCTTGCACTCAACTCTCGAGGACTAAATCCTTGTACTCACACAACACAAGAAGTGGCATCATGGCATATGATGTGCATGACCTATTTAAAATAATAATATTTTTATGGAATTTGACTTCATAACATTCAAAAAAAATGTTACTTGCAATATTAATCTATTTAAAATAATAATATTTTTATTGACTTTGACTTCATAACATTCAAAAACAATGTTGCACACCAAATTAAAATAGGGTTGGTTGTTGGTTTTTCCTACTCAGTGTCATTCTTGCATTCTTCAAATATTTCGTGATGAAGATATCGTTGAAGGTTTCCAAGGGAGACCACTTTGAAATCCATGGGAAGCTTACTAACGCAGTAAACTATTCTCTCCTCTTTTTAGGAAGAAATTGATATGTTTGCTCACTTTGACTAACCTAGGTTCAACTTTCGGCCCAACCAAAAACACTCAAGGCGCCAGCTCAACAGAGCATAAACCCGTCAGCAACACCTACGACACAAGTGAAGTCTCATCCAAGATACCTATAGGGACTACAGGAACCAGGATTCTGCGATGACAGAAGGGGATTTCTCCATGGTAGAACTCAACAAGCTACCCAAGGATGCAAATCGAGGAACAATCATCGATGGATAACAACAACATATAAAGAATACATATCTAAATCACATCTACCATATTTTTAGCACCATTATTCCATTTTATCATAAGCATTATCATTCGCATCAACACCACAAAGATTCTAACATAACATAAACATACACCATTGACACAAAGGTTTTAACGTGGAAAGCCATATGGGAAAAAACCAGAAAAGCACTCTTCATTTGGCATAAGTCATGTCTTGAACGCTTTTGGTCTATGCACATAGCCTGCAGACATGTTCATCAAAACTCCATTACATTATGTCCACGCACACATCCTGCGGATCAAAATTACATACCATTTATGACTCTAATTATTCATTCATACAACATCCTACAAAATTACAAATTCCCTCAAAAATTACTCTCGACCTTCTCTTACCCAAAATCTGACCAACCAAAACAACTTATGACTATGAATCCCTAAAATCTACCTAATCAAGAATACCCATTACATTTTTATAGGCTCTAATGGTCGAGTTTACATCCCATGCCCTCTACACATAAGTGGACAACTCTTCTAACCAACTCACCCATTATATTTAATATTTTCCCAAAACCTAGCCAAAATTCTAGATTTGACCAATTCTCTCTTCGCTTTGTCGCAACCTTGTTCACATTGCCACTGGATTCCTCAAACATTTCGGACCATCCTTTACACATTTACATAGAGCCAACATGATAGCACTCTTAAATCATTTCATTTGCAAAATGCAATGAAAAATCCCAATAACCACTGAGCCCAAATTGCCTACCGTATTTTATTAGTTTGGTTTCTTTCATGGTACGTTAGTTTTAGAAGAAAAAGTTGGAATTTGAGAAGCAAAAAAGAGAACTCCAAAAAAATCCAAAAAAAATCCATAAGAAAAAATTCCATAAAACACATAAAGGGAAAAATTCAAGATAGAAAATCAATAGTTGCAAAATACATGTTTGTTGGAAGTTGTTAAATGGATTTGCTTGGGTAACTGGGAGTGGATTGTCTTTTCTATAAAAAAATAGTAGGGTAACGTCTCCCTACTTTGATGGGTGTTTTCTTCATTTGTGGCTCATTATTCTCACCAAAATTTGGCTACAAGGTTGTTGGGTGTTGCTTCTTCAAGCTGCAAAAATCTTTATATACATACAAGATATTCTAGGATTAAGTGGACTTCCCCTCTGAATAACATGATCAGCCTTCAAACAATCAACGCCTTCTTACAATAGCAATGAGGTTTGCATGCTTCCAACAGTAATGGAATTATTTTAATGGGGCTATCATATATTTATAGTTTTTTTTGCTAAAATTTGCATTGATCATTGTAGATGTTGTGCTAACCTTCATTGTTTATAACCTTGCATGGCTGTAGTTTTTCTCCCATTCAAAGATGAGTCCAAATAATCTTGTTTTAGGGAGAACATATGATCATCACATATATGATATGATTGAGGTCGGTGTATAAAATCTCAATTCAATGGAGTCCTTTGGCTGTGGAAAGAAATTGGCCCCATAGGTAGGCTCAAATCTTTTTTTTCCATCATTGGGGAAGGTTTTGAGACCAACAAACAACTCAAACATTTGAAGCAGGTTTTTCTTAATATGTTCAGGGGGAGGTATGGTTCTCCTTCCTCAGTTTTTTCTTAAAATATTAATGCTGATTTTTATTTTTATTTTTTAATCTGATTATTTAATTACCTAGAAAAACATCATATTTTCATTAAGTAAACAAAAATACAGTCCTCAAATGCTTCATAGCATGCCTTGGGTCCTACAAAAAAATCCACTTACGATGCCTAGTAATATTTAGTCTTCTTGAAGGGAAAATCCCAAACATATTTGTCTTTGTGATCTTCAATAAGTATTAGATAATAGTCCCACAAAAAACAATGATACATTGGTCAATAGTGTATCTTTAGTGCATTGCAATCACTTCAAAAGAAAAATAACATATTTAAATCATTCCTGTGGAAGTTGAGCATAGCAATCCCAACAAATATAGTGTCATACTGATAAAAATATTGTCCTTAGAAATATTACAGTCCCTCGGAGATCAATTTAGCAACTTTAGTTTATGCATCTAAAATATTAACAGAGTTAAAGGAGACTAAAAGGAAGAGCATTTATATATTTGTCTTTGTGATCTCTATTCAAAAGTGTATCTTGGGAACATTGCAAACTCCTAAAAATAATAACAAATTTATTTAATTTCTATAGAATATGAGCATAGTAGTCCCATTAAATACAGTGGCATACTAATTAAAAGAGTGTCCTTAGAAATATTAGTCATCCAAAGATCAATTTAGAAGCTTTAGTTAATGCATTTGAAATACTAACAGCGCTAAAGGTGAAACTCAATGACATCAAATATCCTCAATTCATTCATATAAACCTAAATACACCCAAAGATAGCAATAAAGAAATATCATGATAAGTTCAGTAGGATTGGTGATCATATTCCAAGGAATAACCCTCCTCTTTCTATATGTGTCAATGACTAGTTGCCAAAGGAATATCAGCTTTGGATAATCCATCTCCTATCTCATTCCTTTATTTGTAGATAAGATAATTTTATTAATGTCAACAGAATGACCACAAAATTAGGTCAATCGGACTAGAGGTTAAATCCAATAAGAGTACAATAAAAGTCAATGGGACTAGAGGATACATCCGATAAGAATACAACGTGGGAGTGCAAAAGCACTTCTTGCAGAATGCTGAAAGAAAGATAAATAAGGAGATAAAATTAATCCTTGTGATAATTTAAATGATGAATCTCCTCAAATATTAAAAAAAGAAACCCTCCTCATCCAATTTATTTGTATTTGAGTCATCAGATACTTGGATTTTGAGAAAACCTTTTGGATTTTTCAACTACAAGCAGGCCATAAGTTTTGCAAAGTTGTTAGTCCCTCTTCCTAAGCTAGTTTGGAACTTTAAAACATGAGAGTCCTTTGTTTATAGAAATATATTGGCCCTTCATTAGGACAATAAAGCTATTATTTTTCCCAACTGAGAGACAATGGGATTTATCCATATGATGTCATGGATACGGTTTCAGTATATGGGGGTTCCAAAGAAGAAAAGGACACATGAAGAGGAGTTTTCTCTTAGGAATGGGATGGATAAATTAAAATATGTTCCTATTAATGGCATGTTATTTTGACAGATCTCACCTAAGTATCGTGCTTGGAATCATGTTCTTATGTAGATCTGAAGGTATGTAAGGTTTTTTATATTGCATTGTTTTTTAAGAAATTTGTGGGCTACTTTGAATCATTATATATGGAAATGGTCAGTGTTAGCAAGATTTTACGAGACTGAGTTGATTATCGAGTTTTAATATGGTATGAGAAAACCAAATCAATTCAGTTTTTATTTCAGTTTGCAATTTTCAATTGCATAATGCATTGTGTGTTCAAATTTTTTATCATGTTTTAAATTTTGTGAAATTTGTTAGGGATTATAAGTATTTGACATTATGGACATCCTTTCAAATTTTGAAGTTCTAATAATATGTTCTACTTTTTTCAATTTTCAGTTTCACTGTATGTTTAAATTTCAATATCATGAGTCCCATCAGCCAAAATTTCACCCTCCAAGCTCTCTAATTCTATGGCTCCATCCTCTAAATTATTCTCCTCTAGAATTTTGTCCCAATAATATGTGTTTTATCATATGTGTCTTGTAACAATATATGTAGTCATGGGATTCAAGGAAGACCATGCCACTAGTAAACAACCAAGAAATTTTATCGATTCTACACCATTCACATTTGTCCACCCATCAAGTACTCCATATACCCCATATTTGATCCATTCATATGCAAAATGTCCCAAAGCATTATTGATTTTTATTTTTAACCTTTTTCTTGTCAAGTCCCATGATTGTTCCTTTTTCATAATCAGGACGCTTGAATCCTTTAGGGGCATTATTGATGGAATTCACCATATCATGTCAATAGCATTAGCAAAGAACATTCAATGGCATGCCACGTGTATAAAGAAACCTGCACTCTTTTTCATCCATGTTGTCCCTATCATTTTGGCAAAGAAATCTGCTAATGTTCTAGGCCATGTAGTCATGGACATGGATCTACTATCATGGGGGGGACGACGATTGACCACCAAACACTCAATATAAGACATAAGATTAAACATGTGAAGGAAATAAAGGTGGGTGTATGTAATAGTAGGTGATATGTACTCTATTTCCATAGCTTCACATAGATAAAACCCTTTGAGTCCTTGCATTTGGGGCGTTATTTTTTATGGGAATAGTAACCACCTCCAAATTTAAACACACTTTATATTATAACACAAAATTGGATTTGCAGTTGGAAGGCATATTATGAAGCGATTTATTGTTGCAAAAGAGTTTATCCATTGATTTCGTTCAGTAAAATTCACGAAAGATAGTGGATATTACTGAAACTCAATCTCTTCAAATAATATGACAAACTTAACTAGAATCTCCTCCAAACAATACTCGATAGTTTTGGTTTGATCAAAATTATGTAATTTGGATCTCTAGATTCTTTTCTACTGCCTACTTCATGAATTTAGTGAATGTAGAGACAATAATATATTTCAGGGACTTAAGAGTTTCCTAAAAAGAATTCTCGTTATTGTTGATGTATTTGTAACTTCGGAATGTATTTGCTTGTATATCTTATGTATTGTACCCCGATGTTTATTCTGAGAAGTATCTATAATGTAATTGAGTCATGCCATGCCCTGATGCTCCAATCGAGAGATTGAATCATGTAAACAAGTCATGTAAATTCATTGAGGTTAACCCTCTATTGTAAGTCAAGGCAATAGTCCCCATAATTGTGTCAAGGTTAACCCTCCTTGTTGATCAGAAGGCAAAGTCCCCATAGTTATGGGGCACTAGGGTTATTAGACTCTCCTAGAGATGTCGGCCCTAGTAAGTAATTGTCAAGTGGGGACGGCATGTTGAAGTGGACATCAAGTGACCGAAAGAATATAAATAGAGAGTGATCCTCTCTATTTATGACACACACACTCACTCATTGGGGTGCATGAGTGAGAGAAGAAGTTGTTGGGACAAGAGAGAGAGAGACTACTGCTATTGGGAGATCATCTTACTGTTTTTGGGGTTTTTCTTTTGGTGTTGATTCTATCTCTGAGGAAGTTGCGAGGTTTTCTCCTTTATGTTTTCCTCGAGGAAAATCTTTGTGTTCATTGTCTCTTATGTTTTATTGTTATGCATGTTATTCTCTCAGATAAGATCCTAAGATCATAATGCCAGCTTGAATGATAAAAATATAACATGGTATCAGAGCTAACCTAAGAAGAAGACATTGTGCAGCTACAGAAGCTAGGGATTCTTACTTTTTGGGTCTCTCTCCACAATCCATCAACAAAATTATGCTAGGCTGACTCTCCATTGAAGGGCGCATCTTTTTGTCGAAGTGAAATTAGATTCCAGGCATTTTCAGTTTTTGGTGCAGGAAATTAGGGCTTTTTACAGAAGAAGAATTTTTTAGTGAGCCCGGCATAGATTTTATATCCTCATCAAAATCGAATTTTAGAGACCTGGGTTGAGAATTTTGGTTGGGTGAAACTCCGGGAAATTCAAACCCTAGTTTGACCCTGGGCCTGAAAAACTGTAAAATACTGAAACTGATAAGTTTAGGTAAATTCGCTATATCTCTGGATTTTAGAAGTATCAGGAGACGAAACTTTCATAGGTCGAAGATAAAATCCTGATGTACACTGTATCCAAGTTTCTACCTCAGATTCACTATATTATAGGAGATATGATTCCTCCAAGTTAGGGTTTCAGCCTCTTCCAGGATTCATCCCTAAACAGGACAGCTAGGGAGAATTGCCATATCTCAGGCTACGTATGTCCAAATGAACTTAATCAAGATGTTCCATAAATTGCATGGAATTTTATTTCTGTGGTAGAAGTTTCCGACCCTGCAGATGAAACAGTGACACGTGGCAGTCCGTACAACTTTTCTATGTTGAACAGTCCTGAAACAGGTCACCTTGGGAAAACGATCATAAGTCCCAATTGGTGAAACCAATTCTGATTAAATATGTGGTATTGTAACAAGGACAAGAAAGGATACATTAGTACACATTTTTAGACATAGAGGAGCATTAATTGCATAGATAACGCAGAAACAGTATCAGGCATTTCTGCATAAGAAATTGGAAAACTAGTGCTTCTTGTTCCGGGAGCTTCCCTCCACTATTTTAAGAAAAGGAGTACATTGGATAGCTCACCTTGAAGAGTTCTATATCTCTATCCAATAAGATCTGAAATATTCCAAGTTTTGAAAATTAGGGTTTATCTGACAAACCCTAGATCATCCAGCTCCGGAACCAGGGCGGACACCTCAAATCGGTAAGATTTAATCTTTTGCTCATTTTCATTTGAGGTTCTCATTTCAAAGTGATCTATCACATTAGATTGATGATAAGCTTGTTGAATTTGACAAATTCCAAGCATGAAAGTATAGGATCTCACTAGTTCTTGAAGGAAATGAATTGGACACCCACATAAGTGGAGAGGTTCCAATTCCAGAGGGAGATGAAGCTAAAAGCCTTACACAAGAAGAACTTGGTCAACGCCAAAAAAATCATTATTGATTATCATGGATCACCTTGTACCACAAGTTTCTTCCCTAAAGACACTGAAAGAGATGTTTGATTCCTTGACAAAGATATTTGAAGGGAAGAACATAAATCGGAATATGACTTTGAGAAAACAGTTGAAGAATGTGAAGATCCAGAATGCAGAAACCATACAGTCATACTTTAAGAGGGTCTCTCAAATCAAAGAACAACTTGTAGCAGTATAAGAAGAAGTGGAGAATGCAGAAGTGGTGATAGCCACCTTGAATGGCCTCCCAGGATCATGGGATTCATTCATGTGAGGAATGTGTGCCAGAAGGAAGTGANGTAAAGGGAAGACCAGTTCAGTGACACCATTGATGCAGAACCTTCCAGCTATGAAGAAGTATCCAAGAAGAAAGGGAAGACCAGTTCAAGAAGAATGATTCCTAGGATGCAGTATCGAGACCTAAAGGGAATTTCATAGTTCCATCATGTAGTATATGGAAACATCATGGGATACAAGGAAGGATTCGTAGCACGACGCTTCTCATGAAAAGAAGGCATAGACTACAAAGAGAAATTTGTAGCCAATGGGAGTTGAGACACATGACAGGAAGAATCATGTGTGCAAATAAAAGAAGGCCTTGTATGAGCTCAGAAGACACCCATGGGATAACACATACATGAGGAGCTTGATGAAGATCTGAACCTTTGCTACATGGTTGAATATGAAAGTCTATAACAAGCTCACAGATGGGTGCGAGAAGAACTTTTGAAAAAGTTCAAGATAGAGGATCTTGGTATCCAGTATAGATACATAGAATAATAGTAGAAGAGGAAGCTACTTATCACTCCAGTACATAATGTTTCAATGCATAAAGTACGAAAGGTATAGGGAGAATGATGCTCCACTTTAGAGGGAGTGACTATAGAAGATCCTGAGGTTCAACATGGTATGACAGGATGGATAGCTTACTGATGACTCTAGGATTTACTGAGAGTAAAGTGGATTCCAACCTTTTCTTCAAGGTTGAAGGTGAAATACCAGAGATGCTCCTGTTATATGTCGATGACTTGTTCTTAACAGAAAAGAAGAACTCATTAAAGTTGCAAGAAGGAGACTTGCTGTCGATTTAGAGATGAAAGACTTGGATATGATGCACTACTTTCTAGGAATGGATGTGTCATAGAATGCAGATGGAATTTCCCTGGGACAAGGGAAGTATGCAGTAGATATATTGAAGAGGTTCAAGATGATGGAATGTAAGGCCATGACCACACCTATGGCATCGAACCTGAAGCTATTGAGTGTTTCTTCATCAGAGATGGTTGATGCTATGATGTATTGTCAGATGATTGCTTCCTTGATGTACCTGATGAATACGAGACCATATATTTGCTTTGCTGTGAACACATTGAGACATGTTCACTTGATTACTGCAAAGCATATTCTGAGGTACCTGAAGAGTACAGTTGATTATGGTCTCAAGTATGAGGCGAATCAAAATATTAACCTGGAAGGTTATGTTGATTTAGATTTGGCAGGAAGTACCATCGATAGGAAGAGAACTTCGGGGTGTTGCTTCAGTATGGGATCAGGTGTGATCTCTTGGTTTAGCAGGAAATAGTCTTGTGTGGCACTGAGTACATTTGAAGCAGAGTATGTCATAGATTGTTGATCTAGTTGTGAGGCAGTATGGCTGACGAAGCTACTATCTGGTTTATTTGATCTCCAGTTGGATGCTACTTGTATATATTGTGACAACCATAGTTGTGTGAATTTGTCTAAGAACCCGGTGTCCCATGATAAGTCGAAGCATATCAAGATCAAATATCACTATATCATGGATATGGTGCAGATGGGAGGAGTGAATCTCCAGTATGTTGCAATGGACGAACAGATAGATAATGTGTTGATGAAGCCATTGGCCAGAGTGAAGTTTGAGTACTTCAGGGAGAAGCTTGGTGTTCTCTAGATCAAGGTTCCCTTCAAGGGGAAGTGATGAGTCCGTGAGCCATTCTAACATGGTGAAAGGATTGGTTCCTTCCATGGTCAGATGTAAGGCCTGAGCCATTATGTCATGGTGAGAGGATTGTTTCCTTCCATGTCAGATGTGAGTGCTGAGCCATTCTGATGTGACTATAGGATTGGTTCCTACATGATCATATATAAGTGTTGAATTCCATTCTCTGGGAGAATGGAGGCACCTGGTCAGTTACCAGGAATACTTAGCCTGGGGTTGAGAGCCTTTCTGACATGATGTGTGAATAAAGTTTGCTATCATGGTCATATGTAAGTGCAGATCCTTTCTGACATGATGTGTGAATAAATTTTCCTATCATGGTCAGATGTAAGTGCATAGCCTTTCTGACATGATGTGTGAATAAAGTTTCCTATCTTGGTCAGATGTAAGTGCAGAGCCTTTCTGACATGATGTGTGAATAAATTTTCCTATCATGGTCAAATATAAGAGCAGAGCCTTTCTGACATGATGTGTGAATAAAAGTTTCTTATCATGCTGTATGAATAAAGTTTCCTATCATGATGTGTGAATAAAGTTTCATATCGTGGTCAGATATAAGTGCAGAGTTTTTCTGACATGATGTGTGAATAAAAGTTTCCTATCATGATGTGTGAATAAAGTTTCCTATCATGATGTGTCAATAAGGTTTCCTATCGTGGTCAGATATAAGTGCAGAGCCTTTCTGACATGATGTGTGAATAAAATTTTCCTATCATGATGTGTGAATAAATTTTCCTATCATGTTGTGTGAATAAAGTTTCCTATCATGGTCAGATATAAGTGCTGAAGAAGATGAAGACCTACTTGGAGGCTAGGCCTACAACCATCATGAAAAAGGGCTGGTTCTGTAGAACTTCCTGTGACAAGAAGAATCAAGAGATAGCACCTGTGATGATGATCCAACAGAGATGATCCAAATCTAGATATGATCCAGATCCAGAGATGTTCTAGATCCAGTGATGATCCAGATCGAGTGATGATCTAGATCCTATTATGATGATCCAGATCAAGTGATGATCCAGATCCAATGAAGATGACTTGACGGTGAAGATGACTTTAATATGAATATGAATTTATGGTGATCCAAATGATACAGAGAAGAAGACGTGTGCTGATAAATTGTGTCGAGAGAATACATTCCTAGTTAAGAGGGAGTGTTGGTGTATTTGTAACTTTGGAATGTATTCACTTGTATATCTTATGTATTGTACCCCAATTTTTATTCTAGGAAGTATCTATAATGTAACTGAGTCATGGAATTCCCCGATGTTCAGATCGAAAGATTCAATAATGTAAACAAGTCATGTAAATTCATTGAGGTTAACCCTCTATTGTAATTTGGGGCAATAGTCCCCACAATTGTGTCAAGGTTAACCCTCCTTGTTGATCAGAGGTCAATGTACCCATAGTTGTGGGGTACTAGGGTCATCAGACTCTCCTAGATATTTCATCCCTAGTAATTAATTGTTAAGTGGGGACGACATGTTGAAGTGGACATCAAGTGAATGAAAGAATATAAATAGAGAGTGATCCTCTCTATTTATGACACACACACTCACTCACTGGGGCGCATGAGTGAGAGAAGAAGTTGCTGGGACAAGAGAGAGAGAGACTACTGTTGTCAGGAGATCATCTTACTATTTTTGGGGTTTTGATTTTGGTGTTGATTCTATCTTTGAGGAAGTTGCGGGGTTTTCTCCTTTATGTTTTCCCCGAGGAAAATATTTTTGTTCATTGTCTCTTGTGTTTTATTGCTGTGCATGTTATTCTCTCAGATAAGATCCTAAGATCATAATGCTAGCTTGAATGATAAAAATCTAACATTTATCTCCCTCTATTTCTTGGTTGAAGCACTAAGCATAGCAATCAAAGCAGCCAAGGGACCAAATTGGATTAAAGGAATTAAACTATCATCATCCTTTGAACATGTTGCTCATATTTAGGTTGTAAACGAGATGTTTATCCTACAATATGCAAGTGTTATATAAGATCAAATTAACTTTATGAATGTCCAACTAATGAACACAATAGTATATCAATGAAACTTAGGAGTACAATCATCATTACTAAAATATATGTTAATTTTAGAGAAACTAAGTGCATTGATAAAATCATCTATCTTTGAGGATGTTTTAGTCTAGAGTATTAGCACAGAAAGATTTAAAGCTTAATTTATTAATGTGAATTCATGCATGAGGAAAA
Organism: Pseudotsuga menziesii; assembly: GCA_001517045.1. Lineage (NCBI taxonomy): Eukaryota > Viridiplantae > Streptophyta > Pinopsida > Pinales > Pinaceae > Pseudotsuga > Pseudotsuga menziesii. Next base: position 455,277 of record LPNX010716472.1, read on the forward strand.
TTATTGACATTCTTGGTTTCAAGTAAGAATAACTCCCTACCAGGTACCTTGGTTTCCCCAAAAAAATATCCAACATAGCTAAGAAAGATTGGGGAAAGATATTGGATAGACTAAATATCATATTGGTGTCCTAGGCTAACAAATATCACTCATTGAAAGGTATAATACACTCAATACTCTATATTGTCCCTTGTACCAAAACTCTAATTGTTAGTGCATTAATCTACCTTAGTACCATGGTATTACACCTAGGAGGAGTTTGCATTTTCCTTCTGCTTATGTTATATGATCCTACTTAAGTTATACTGATCAATAATGGTCAAATAGGTGTTTCTGTATCACTAACTCATAGTTGAGGAACTCCACTTTGATCATCCCAATAGTTGAGGCACTCTAGTTTGATCGTCCTGTCATCCCAGGTGCCTGCATTGATTACAAACCACTTCTAATTTGACTAGGGCATTAGTGTGTGAATGGGGTTGTTTCATGGTCTTCTTGGGCATTTATTGGGTCCTAGAGACTCCCACTCACACATGTGTTCAACCATTCCTAGCATGCCTACATTTATTATCCATCATGCCTCCATACATGTTCACACTTGCATTCGTGATTGTTTGGTTAGGTTTCAGAGCCTATTGGTTAACCTAGGGGGGTTTAGTGGTCAAATCTTAGCCTGACACTTGCATGCATCTAGATGGCCTCCAAGGGCTCACGAATTTTCCCCAATTTATTATAAATATGTACCATACACATCTACAAGATGTACACTAATATAAATATCAGTTATTGGCACCATTCATATGTGTTATTTCATTCTCTCTTGTTGTTCTCTTGCATATTTTGTCAAATAATTAGATTGTGATTATTTGTATAGCTCCTATATCTCACTATGAAGAAATTATCACATGGTAATCGGAGATTTGTGGATGTTTAGGGCATATTTCCATCAAATCTGAGTGTTTTTCATTGCAAGATCTACAATTTTTTTGTCACATAGTGCACAAGCAGAATGGAGAAGACTCAAGTATTGCTGACCCCATTCAACTATTTTGAATGGAAGGCCAAAATGGTGATCCATTTGATGTCGAAATGACTGTATAGAGTCACCATGGAGACTGAGATCGAGCCCAACTTTGTTGTGGAGAAAGATAAGTACTTCAATAGACTTGATGAATCATTTGGTATGCTTTGTCTCGGTACTTAGAGGGATATCCTCTTTCATGTAGACATTCTTGGCACACCCAATGAATTTTGGCTCAATCTTGAGTCACTATTTGGGAAGAGTGATGAGATGAGAGGCCATCAGCTCAAAAATTAGTTAATTTCACTGAGTCCAGCCCACTATTAGACCATCCATGACTTCTTTACCAAGTTCAAATCACTAGTGCTTCAACTAAAATAGTGTGGCATAGAGAATGAATATTATCAGCTTACCTTGTCCATCCTTTCTAAGCTATCCCTGAGTATTCTGTGTTTGTTTGGACATTCCACTCAAGCAAGCTTACAGCTAGAAATTGGAGGATGCATGCGCTCGCAGACTTCATGGAGTCATTGAATCAGGAGAAGGACAAGCTAGTACAAATGGGTACCATCAAATACACCAAGTATAAATCCCTTTCTATTGGTGTCTCAAATCAAGCCAAAGGAAAGAATAAATATTTTAAGCAAAGAGAGAAAAAGAAGAAGTATTCAGATACAGAAATCCCCAGTTCTACTGATGGGAGTTTGAGATACAGGAGGAGGAAGAACAAGAGAGTGAGAATCACATGTGTTTATTACAGAGGTTCACATATTGAAATATCTTTCTTCATAAATAATATGTACATCATGACCAACCTCCTTGCGGAGAACAATATTGATCTTCCATAATTTGCAAGAAGATGGGAGTGCAAGCAAGGAGATGGAAAGTGTTTGCATGCTTTGTGTGCATGGGAGAAACCAATTTCTGATATCTCTATTTCTTATTGATTTATTTCTGATTTACCTTATTATATATCAAAATATAAATCCTCCATCCCTTCCTTGGAAGAAACCCCAACCAGTTCACCAAAGCTTCCTCCAGAAACTAGTCATTTTTCACTAGTTTTTTATGTGTCTTCTAAAATATCTTTCCCAATCCAATCACATATTTCCCATTATGATTCCGAAGGTGATGTAAATGCTAATATACAGCCTATGAAAGTGATATAATCATTTCCCCAACCATTTCATGACCAAAAGACCCAACAACCCTCAAGTTCACTACTTGGAAAATCTCAAAATTGCCTAGTTTCCAATGCTATGTCAGTTGTGTATGTTTCTTTTATGTATTGTATCTCTTTCATTGGTTGGACAGCCATATAATTGGACTTCATGGGTGTTTTTTAGGAGAATGTTACCTTATAACCTAGGGTCTCAAGGGTTACCAACATACTAAATAAACTTACATACATTCAGCCATTTGAGAATTTGACAGAGAAATAAGGAAGAAAGTAAGTGCACATTGCTTATGGAGGTTGATCCTAGCTTTCCTCTTCAGTCCAAAATTGCTCCAACGACTTCAAGGGAATCTGCAACACCTACAAAGAGCTATACCTTCATGCAATATCTTATGTATTATATAAAATATTGAAGAAATACTATTCTTGCAATAAAATGACAAGACAATTCATAATTCATTATAAATAAGAGTACAAAGACAATAATTGGAAGAAAGTCTCTCTTTATTGATAAACAAGTGATGGAAGATTACAACCAGTATCTGAAACAAGTGCTCCTCTACTAGCCAAGGAAACTGAGTTCTATTGCTCCAAGATCTTCAAAGGAAATCCCCAACATAACTTTGCTCTCCAAAATGATGATGTTTATCCTCAAACCCTACCCTGTATTTTTACTTGAGGAAAGAGAGAGGTTACGAAGGTTGAGATGGTTGAGGAAGTTGGGATAGTTATGATTAGGGACCCAATTGTCCTCGACTAAACTTGTTTTTCTTTTTTCTTTTTTGGATTAAGGAATTTGCGACTTTTGATACTAGCAAGGCGTGAATGATTCATGACTTGTATAAAGGAAACCTCCGTATGCATACCATGATCACCTATTTGTGGGTTGTAGTGTAGATACTCACGAATGGTGCATGGGTTGCAATGGAAATAGTCGCGAATTCTTCATAATCATCTTTATAAAAAATAGGTCATGCTAGTAAGATAAAAATGCATCAAGGATTATGTACATCTATAATTTTTTAGCCACTTCTATCCATTTTGTCATATTTTGTACTGACACATTGAGTGTCAGTACTCAGATGGAGAAGTGCCATTTCACATGATAACATATGCCCCCTAATTTGTGAGGTCAAAGAGAAGCGATGGCTGAAATAAATTACAATCTTTATACTTGGAGAACTCAGTTACCAAGGCTGCAGAGAAGTACCTGAAACATACATATCAAATTCATATACAAAATCATATCTGAGGATGCCATGTTCAATAATGTGGAACTCTATCTCCTTTGCAATAACTGATTACATCATATGATATGGACAATAAGGTCATGCATGTATTACAATGGTGGATCGAAGACAGAATATACAATGATGAGTCTTCAAAATATGGAAATAGTGTTGATGAACATAACACAATCTTGCACAACTTAGGTTATAGAGATTGTAACCTAAGGTCTTCATCCCAATCAATAGTAACCAGTACAACTCCTACAATGCGAATAGATGAGCTGAAGTTGAACATGGAAGGAATTCAATAGAATTTATGTGAATGAGTACTGCTGACAACTGAAGCAAAGAAGTTTACTAATAAGGGTAGTGAATCCTAAGGTACTATTATCAAAACTCTAGGTCTTCTTCTTCAGGAGATGCTGATGAGAAACCACAATGTCATGGGAAAGGAAATGAATCCTTCAATAGATCACAAGAGTAACTAGGATATTGGATGAGGGAAGTTAGAAACAAGGAATACTCGAAGATGATAATGATGGGAATTAGGATGATCAAATATAGATACAAATCCTTGAATAGTGAGCACGACACAGAGATGACCCAAGGCAGATTTTGACTTGCAGATAGGACAACTAGACTTATCTATCATGTAGGAGACATGATCAGATTTCCCATGTATAAAGGACAAGTGGAGGAGTAGAAACTCAAAGTTATAGCTGAGCTGAAAGTGTAAACTGAGACATGAGTATCGAAAATTTTAGAGAGTGCTTTGTTCAAGGATGACATGCTACCATTGTTTATAAACCAAAGAGTGAAATTATTCCTTACCTTTCCTGTTAAGTTTTAACGAGTCCATGAAATTCAACTCAAGTCTCTCTTCATTTTTGATAAGCTTGAAGAGGGGAGATAATAATGCTTGATATGTCACTGGTTCGTGGATTTTATGAGCCTGAACTAGTAGATACTCATTGGTGTTTTCATAATTTTGAGAGTCTAAAAACACTGAAGAAGACTCTAGGGGGGTGCTTTTTCATACAATTTAGTCTCATGAAGTCGAAAAAGTATAAAACAATCCACAGAAGAACTCTCTTAGCTCCCAAAGGACTAAGGTATACCTTTTTCGTACTTGGTCAGTAAGGTTCAAAAAAGGGGTAAACTATCACCAAACTGATGCACCTTCAAAAGAAGCATATAGCCTAAGTTTAATGAGTGTGAAGGAAGGAAAGATCACTCAGAAAGATCCATTTGGTTATGAAAAATGGGTCTTACAACAATAAACTCGATGCTTTTTTATTTAGGTTTTAGCGAGCATGACAAAGACATAAAGTACACTCGAGATATTTTTCATGTTTAGGTCTAGAGCACGAGAAATAGAAAACTAAGCTCATACCGGGGGTTCCTTTTCCATAAATTTAGTCCTACAAGACTGGGAAAGAGATAAACTTGTTCCTGAAGATACTTGTCTCAATTCCGAACAAAAGAGAGTGTTCCTTTCTCATAAATCATCTACATGGTCCAAAAAAATGATAACATACCACCAATGTAGATGATCATTCAATTATTCTTAATGAGTCTGAACGAACAAGTTTACTTGGTTGTCTAGTCTATTCTAAGGAGTCAGACCAGGGCCTAAAGAAAACTTCATAAGTGTAGGGAGCCTTATAATCAGGTATAGCTCGTAAAAAATGCAAAAATGAGGTTCATTTTGGCATGAAAAACAACTAAGAAGGATCCCACAAACCTACCACAACTACGGCATCGGTACCATAAAACAATAAAGTGCTCTAAAGTAAGGTACCCATGTAAAGGAGGCCCTATCAATGGAAGAACAATGATGTGTGCAAGAAAAAATTGGTTTATACACCATAGTCCATGGACGAAAAAGTGATCCTAGGGTTTAGTGAAGGATAAGGCGTGAATGCAAAGTCAACAATGAGGACCAAATCCTACCCTATATGCGACGAAAAACAAATTTTCGATGATCCAGGACTTGTTGCTACTAGAAAAAAGACCATGGTATTAGTTCATATATTAAAAATTGATTTTAAACAATAGACAATGGGTAAAAAAATGAATTTTTTAATATAAATATTTCAAAAACAAAAATAAACATACCATTTGGAGATTTTACTATATTTCAAAATTTTTACCTTCAAACTTCAATTGATCGGAGTGGACAAACCAGTGGACCCATTTCGATTCTACGAGTGGCAGGTTAGCTATCTCTCCCTTATATTCCTATCTATCCATTCCATTTCAATTTTAAATGCAAAATTTATTGATTTTGAGATTTCCCTAAGAGAATCCTGGAGCATCCGCGGGTGTGCTGAAAGCAAAGTCACAAATAATATGTGATCTTCTATTTTTAAAAATATGCACAAATACAAATGAATTTTGATGAATTCTAATGGCTCATAATGTTCTTTGGGAAGGAAAAGATGGTTCTAGAGTGGACATAAGGAGAACATGAGGACATGGATCGAGATGCCATGTGATATGGCCCCACTTTACAAGCATTACAAAGAAGTGGCCCTGCTAAATTTCTATTGCAATTCAAATATGAGAGCACAAGTTCATATTTTGGAGACTTTAGTGGACTACTGGTACCATGAGATTAGGCTCTTTGACCTCCAATGAGAGACCTTGGAGTTAACAATAGAAGATATCTATTTTATCACGGGACTTTCTCGTAGGGGTGCAACTGTCAACTTGGAGGGCACCATAAGGGTTGGTGACCCTCTTTGTGTGTAATATTATATCGATACTTACTGCCTACCGAGAACATAGAAGTCGGGGACTAGTCTCCCAATTTCATAGATAACTAGCTTCCCATTAAAAGTGATGGTAAGCACAGTAGCTAGGGTTCTTGGTTCATTTGATTTGCATCTAGAAATAAGGAGCCAAATGCGTATTGCGGTGGAATGTGTGTAGGGTATAGTATTTGACTGGTTCTCAGGATTGATCCCGATAATGAAAAAACAACTTTCTGACTACAAGAGGGGTCGAAGAAAGAACTTTTGTTATGCTAGTATCTTAGTGGCATTTTTCTTTGAGAGGGTTCCTGCCCTCATCCCCATGGTACCATTACCACCAATATCACCTCGTCGGCCTAGACTCACTAGGTGGGGAGACATTTTCCTCTATCAAGGTGGCAGTGGCGGGATCCAAAGTGGCTACGATGATGGCTTCTATTCCTATTGGGATAGAGAGGTGCTTTCTCTCGAGCAGTTTCCATATGCCAGACTGGATTTTTGAGGAGACCCTGAACTCAAACTCTCTCCTGGGGAGGCATGGGGAGAGATAGGTTAATGTTCTTATCTTTTTCTTTATATGCTTTTATGATATTTTATTCATAAATATATATATACATATGTATACGAGTTTGACCTTTTTTATGTTTACATGCAGATGTTGGACCAATCCGCTCTAACAGACATCCCAGGACATTTGTACAACCTACACAGGTTGGAGGAGAGGACGAGATACTTCATTGTTTAGAGAGCAAGCTAGCTAGTCTTACTTAGGATGGAGCGTATTCCTATCATTATGCAGGAACATGTAGTTGGAGTTCCTCCAACCTGGTTATGCCTTCTCAAAAGTCTAACCAAGGTGGTCTTATGCTATAGGGAGGTTATAGAGGCAGCCGTAGCTGATGAGGCTGAGTATCAGGCCTAGACTCGGCCATATTACAGACTGTGATCCTATTTTTTGTATATTAATACACTTATGACAGGATCTTCGGATTAGACTCGCTATATCTATGGACATGTTTTACACACACACACACACACACACACACACACACACACACACACATATATATATATATATATATATATATATATATATATATNTGCCAGTCAAGTATGTAATTCGCATATGCATCAGTAACTCTATTTTGATTTCTTGAAATATGAATGTATTCAATGTATTTGTTCGGGTGTTATAATGTCTAAATTAATTCACCTAATATTTAATTATCGATCGGGGTTGGTAGGATTAGAGTTGACACAAAATATATGCAAAGGTAGAGGGGGTGTCGTGGAAATATTTTAACAAACAAAAGATCGAAAGATCTTTCAAAATGAAAAACCGAGTCAAACTCCTAAGAATTCAATTATTAAGGTAATTAAATCGGAACAAAATATTAAACTAGATAATTGACAATTTATTTTATGAGTAAATAACTTTAAACTGAAAATGATACTATCAACAACTAACTTTTCAAATAGGTAACTAAGATGCAAGGAAGACCTAACTAATAAGCAAGTAGAAAACTTAATAAATTAAATTAAATAAAAAGAAACAAGTATAAAACTTAATAAAGAAAGCTAAATAAAAAGAAACAAGTAGAAAACTTAATAGGAATATCTTTGAATTCTGTCCTACAAGTCTCTTTTAGTAATAACACAATGAAAAAGGAATAATCTGAAAACATACTAAGAATAACACATACAATACTAAATTTTACATGCAAACGGATAAATCAATCCAAAGGTATGAACAGGAAACAATACAACAATAAAAAGAAATCAGAAACAAAACATAAAATAGCTTAACACATATTCAAGGTGAAAAGAAGGTAACTTTTAATAAATAACCTAAAACAATCCAATTTTAACTTTAATGTAAAATAGAACTATCATCTAACTATTACAGTCAAAGTATACTTCAAATATTAAAGAAACGGAACTTAAAACAATTTCAAAACACATTAAAAACACTAAAAATGAAACTATGGGTTGAATGACAAACTGAACTGTAGGTATGAAAGGGGTGACTAGATGACAATTTAAACAGGCTATCTGAATGACAATCTGTACAGTTAAAATGACAGAAATTAACCTAAATGAGCTAATCTTCAGCTGAATTCGTGCAGATGTAAATCTAATGCATAAAGGCAATAAGTAAACCTACTTATTTAACAAATTTGACAGTGAAATAAACTTAAACAAATTCATGAATATAAAAAATCATTGCATGTTAATAAGCAAACTGAAATTCAAATTGCATAATTAACTTATAACATAAAGGAAATAAATAGAGCTGAATCTATTTAAAAGCAATCTATTATATTTGCCTGCAAATAAACTGAGCAGTAATGCGGAAGATAAAATGACTGAAAGAAAATTAAAACAAACTATGCACGCAACTAACTATCTAATTTCAGAAATAAGATACATTACAGGAAACAAATGAAATAATAAGACAAACTGGAAAATAAACTAACTACAACAGAAAAGATGAAAGAAATAAACAATAAAAGAAAAGAAACCTCTAGTTGATGAGGGGCCCTCTCAACAATCAGGGGTGATGCCTGGATAATGCTTACTCAAATGCAATCATCAACATCAAAGCATACAACTCTTTATAAATGAAGATGGAACAAAAATACAGTGTGCTTAAGAACAACAAATCAAAGCATAAATTGGTAAAACTCGCTGGCTAACTAATCTCTCACACAAAGAATGGTATATATATTGTTTTATCAGGATGAGCAAGTCGACCCTTTAGTGTTCGAATGCTCTCGAAATTTAGTCAATCCATAAAGGTTCCTAGCTAATAAAACTCCAACGCACAACATCTTCCTCCTTTAACACGCATCGGTTCTCTTCATTAGATGGTGTAACGCACAGGATCCCTCTTCAGCACGGTTGGTTCTCTTCAGCGTGCATGATGTGGTGCACGGCTCCTTCCTTAGTGCGACTGGTGAAGTGGTAGTGAGAAGAGACAATGTACACGGGTGAGTCTTCTAGAACGTGGGTTAAATGCATCAACCCAATGCATGGACTATTGGTGAGGTGTCAACGAAGGAGGTTGCAGGATGGCGGATCATCTAGAAGCGAGATTCATTACCTAGATGCGTGGATAGCAGGTCGTTTACACAACTAATTGAACGTTTTAATGCATGTAATTGGTTATCAACAACGTGCAGTCTGGTTAGCGATCTGGACGGAAAGTTGAACAGCGAGCTGGACCGTGAGCTAGATATGGCGGGCGCAGATCTAAGAGGAATGCGATGTCTGTTTGTTGGTGCACTTAAGGACTATGGTTTGCAGTAACAACATTTAAATGCCTGGAAACCTGCCAACAAGTTTCACGCAATGAGCTGGATGATGAGTTAGACGTGATGTGCGCAAGGCTAGTTGAATGCATGTTTGTTTTTAATTCATCCAAAAATATTATATAACCTGCAAACAAATGTACATATCAATTAATACATCAAATGCGTTTCAACAATGTCAATTTTAATCAATAAAATCATAAAATGATAATAATAAATGAATTTTATATAAACCTTAAATACATTCATACCTGGGCTGAATAGTGATCTTGGTGACATAAAATATGCAAAAAGATAATAAAACATATGTTTAAATCAGTCATTTAATTGCCAAAAATGATAACAAATCTAGGATCAACAGTATTCGAGATTCCCTAGAAGCTATTGGAGAAATTTGGTTTGAAGAAGAAAGCTAGTATCAATCGTCATAAGAAAGGTACACCTAATTTCTTCCTTATTTCTCTATCAAATTATTTAATGGTTGAATGTCTTCAAGTTTATTTAGTATGTTGGTAACCCCAGAGTCCCTAAGTTATAAGGTTGTATTCTCCTGAACAACAGAACTGGAAACTCTGTTGGGGATTCAACCTATTGTGGGCCTGTTCCTTTCGTTTTTATGTCAGTTTGCTTTGATTGATATTGTTAGTGATTTGTTCATATTTTACCTTTTATTTTCAGTGCTTCATGTTTAGAACCTTTTTGTCATTCATTTTTCTTTTTGAAAAAATTTGACAATATGCGCGACTTGTTAGTATTTACAATCATGAATTGTCAGTTGTATTCACGAGTTGCTTCGGTAACAGTCATGAATGGTACGCGACCTACCTTAATGAAAGTCCCAAATTTCCTGTAGGTGTCTATCTGTCAGTAAGGTTTTGCTTGTCCTTCACTTTCTGATCCTTCAGGTGTCTAATAGGGTTCTTATTTAGCATGATATTGTAGCTTAAGGTGTAGATATTTCACTGCTTGCTTGTTAATTCAAGTTTTTTGAGTGAGTTTGGTCTGACTTCATCGTTTTTTAATGTGTTGGGTCCTTCCTACTTGGATTTTGGTCTGAGTGCTTGTGTTTTTTGGGTCATTGATCATCCCTTTAAGAAACTGATATACTTGGGACATCTTTTGTGGTAGTCTAAGTGAGTCATTATTTCCATCTTTTAGATATATTGGTCCTTGTAAGTCAATAGTTATGCCTATTTTAGGGTTTTCAAGAGCCATCTTTGCCTGATTGGTTGAAGAGTGTTATTGTAGGGTCTGACTGCTATCATTTACACTTTATAAGATCAGATTGTTTAATTTGCTCATAGTGCATTTAGTTGCATATAAGTTTTTGAATTTTTTGAAAAGGAAATAATAATAAAAAAATTACACTTTGCATTAGGTTGCATTAGTCTTTCTTTTAAATGTTTTTCAGAAGAAAAAAAATCAAAATTTTTTAAGTCTTGTAGTTTCTCATATTGTATAAAAAAAATCATTAGCTTTCCTTTACAAAGAAAAAGAAAGGAAAAAGTTGCATTTGTAGTTGCATTCATTTCAAATTTTTATACATCATTTGCTTTTACTTTGTTGAGTCTATAACACCATTCATTCTCATCCCGCTACCTTTGACTAATATAGCCCATTAAAAAGAACATTTAATTAAAATTTATTAGTAAGTTTCTTTTTATAGGTTCATACATCAACTAGCTTAGGTTAGGTTTTTGGACTGAGAATTTAAACTGTCCAAAAGCATTTGATTTCAAATGTAGTGGCCTTTCATTAGGTAAATCATCTTCTACAAGAGACAATCTGGAAATATCCTCTCACACAGGAGATAAGCACGAGGCCACGTGAGAGCTCGGTTAAGGATATAACCCTACATTTCCTTGTTCGATCGTTCACCAAGATTTTTATGTGTTTGGGGATCTTGTCAATACCACCTCTTGGGCCCCGTGTGGTGTCGGTATTGATAAGTTTTTGGGCTTAGCTACCATACCCATGCATAATGATCAAGCTTGTGATTGTTCCGCCGGACTCTCGGTGTATATTTGGTAGCCTTAGTCTCCATACACTAGGATCTTACACAGGTGGTATTGGAAGGCTATTTCTAGTACACCTAGGATGGACATGGAAGGTAACCTTGATAGAAAATTTTGGAGGGCCGTTGGGTGATTCCAGCACTTTCGTCGCCACAAGACACCAAGTAACCATCCTTTGATCTTCATTGGTTAGACCTGGGCCCTAATCATCCCAGGATTTCCTTCTGAAGGTGTATCTTTATCTGGTGTGTCTGTGTTACTTAGGACATTTTTAGTGTGTGTTTTTTTGTTTGTTTGTGTTTAGTTGGCCTTTAGGTGTGTGATTCAAATTTATAGTTGTGGAGGACCAACCTCTTCATCGGTCTAGAATTTTGGAAAACCTTCCTCCATCTGTTACAGTGGATCCTCCATCACCACCTCAAAGGCGAAGACTTGATACAGACGGTTCCTTTGAATCGACTGGTGTTAGCGAAGTTCCTGGTGAACTGGAACTTAGGCTTAAGCAGGAAGAAACATCAACAGTAGATATAGAAGACTTGCAAGCTGACAATTTTGCAATAAACTTTAATTCACCTCTAATTGATCTGAATGATCATGTGATTGCCCAGGTCCTCTCATTTAGTTCACTTGGTTCTGGTGTTCCTTTGAGCCGAGTCATGTCTAGCTCAAGAGAGGGTATGTCTACCCTGACTTCAGCCATTTTGGCTGGTGGAGTCTCACCTCCCCTAGTGAGTGCTCCTAGACCTAGTACTTCCAATGCACCTCTTTCACCAACTGCTAGAGTGGTTAAACCCTCGGCACCTTCTAGTGTGGTAGGCCAGTCTAATGCGGTGGTCACTGGGATTCCCAATGCACCATTTACTTCTCCTTCTTTTATGCAAACTGCTCAAAGTGTCCCAAGTGGGTCCACTTCGTTCGTCCAAGGATTTCCATGGAATGGAGGACATATTCCTCCATCCACTCCTTATGTAGGTCCTTCACCTACATATGTGGGTATGTCGTCTGGAAACACAAATGCCTTTGGTTATAATTTTTAGACACCTAGTAAGGTTTTGACCCCTTTCACGAGATCTCCTTTTTCACTTTTTAGTGGAGGGATTCCTGCTCCTATGTTTCAAAATCAAGTTTCATCTGGAGCAGGTAAAACCACATATAATGCACCACATACTAGTAATCCACTAGATTTCAGGTGTAATCCTTTCTAGAATGTTGCAACCACTTCACAACCGATGGCTGGGGGAAACCTCGACTTTTCATTTGGGAGTCAAGGGGCAAGTACTTCCACACCCCAAACTCCTTATTATCAAATATCGGTTAGGCCTAAAATCCCTTTCCTGACAACTTTAAACTTGCCAGATTTATCAAATATAATGAATGACCCCGTGCTGCACAATGTGGTGTGGCCACCTGTACCTATTAAATTTCCATCATACATTCCTAAGTTTGAAGGGAAAGCTGGTGAAGATCCAGGCGCACAAATTACAACTTTTCACCTTTGCTGCTCTTCGAACTCACTGAACAATGACTATGTTCGGTTGAGGCTCTTTCAGAGAACATTGACTCATGTAGCAGCAAAATGGTACATATAACTTCCCTCTGCTGCATATGATAGTTTTTTTGATTTAGCAATTGTGTTCCTTAACCACTTTTAGCTTCATGTCTAGTATGATGTTAGAACATACTTGTTGTTGAATTTTTGACAAAACAAGGCCACGCATATTTCCGATCACATTGAGGAGTGGCGAAGACAAAAGAGGCTTATTAAAGCCACTATACCTCCCAAGTTTATATTAGAGTGGTTCTTAAAATATTTACTACCTTACATCTCTAAGGACGTATCCACTTCGGGGGTGACCACGGAAGAAGAGACTATCCTCAGAGCCCAACGGTTAGACTTGATATATGATCAGTATGGGATTTTGTATGAAATCATACCTGAGGCTCCGAGGTCTACAAATGATCAAGATAAACCCAATCCTGGACCCCATGCCGATGGCATGGTTGGTTCAATCAGTTCTCCTACTGTAGAATCACTACCTAAGAAAATCCATGAGTTGTCTTTGAAGAAATCTATAGCAAATGCAGCTAAGGCTGCCACCCCCTCACCAAAAAAATGCAAAATTTTTTGCACAGTCTTCTCATAAGGGAAATCAGGAACCCAATGGGAAAAAGAATAAAGGTAAGAAGGGTGAGGGTAATCACAACAAGCAAAATCCCACAAACAATGTTGATTTGGGGGGGGGGGGTGGTTGACAAGAAAAAGGTTAAGTTTCCCTATAAGGTGTGCCATGGGGGGAACCTTACTTATAAATGCCCTCATATGGAACAAGCTCAGAATTTGTTGAATAATCAACAACCGGTTGTCCTAAAGGATCCCTTTCCCTAAGCACAGAATGCAGCTTCCACTTCAAATGTAATCGGGGCACTTCTAGTGCTCCTCCTGATCAAAATTATATCAATATGGTACGATCTAGCACTTTACTCAAAACAAGGAATAATAATTATGAATCGAAGACTCCGGAGAAGAGTAATCCTACTAGTGAAACTTCAACCCCTCTCACTATTGAAAAAATAGTTGATCTAATGCCCAAGATACCGAAAGGTGTCTTTAAGAAAGCATTTCGCAACCCTAATTCTAGGGTTGCGTCCAACTATTCTGTAGTTGAATACTTAGCTCAAACTCCTTATATGATGTCGGCATTGGATGTGTTACAGAGTTGTCCTACTCAGCGGGATTCCCTCTTAGTAGTCAAAGGTAACATGGATTCATCGAGCCTGCTGGTGAAATTTAATCTTTCTGATGTTAAAATACACCTCCCTTACCATGTCGTTTTGTCAATTGATGTTGTCCATGGAGGTAAAACCATTTGGCGTATAGTGGTTGATGAATGTACTTCCACGTGCGTAATTTCGATGTCTTGTTGGAAATCCTTAGGATCCCCAAATATAGTTCCAATGAACACTCTACTTATTGCTTTCGACGGAAGTTATTTCCATCCACAAGCTATCTTACCAACTTTTGAAATAAATCTGGCAGGGAAAGTAGTTTCTATCGAAGTGGAAGTGATTGATGCCCCATTAGATTATAACTTTTTTGTGTGGATAAGTTGGAATTACTCCATCTGTACGATCTCCTTGGTCGTTCTCTGAGTTGTAGTGTTTCCACACGAAGGGAAGTTGGTTACAATGGACCAACTCAGTTTTACTCGAAATGGTCGTTTGGAGACTAATGAGTCCATAGTATCTTTGATAGATAAAACAAAACCGTCTAATGAGATCTTTGGGGTTGGAATGTATGCATCTTTGATTGGAACATTTTATATCCCAACCCTTATTAACTACTTAGGTTCTATGAGTGTAGGGAAGTATATCATGAAGGTTCTCGATAGAACTGATACTTGGGTCCTTCCTTCTCGTCATGAGCCTCAAGTGCCCTTATCTACAGTGGAAGTGGCTTACCAAGCTGTTTTTAATGCCACTGCTGATTCCATCGCAACTCCTTCTACAACCTCAGAGGAATCAGATGAAGCCTATCTTCCCGCCTGGGAAGATAACTCTATGTACTCATATAATTGCTTAAACATAGTTTTTCCTTCAGATGAAGCCATTCTGGAAGCTATGATTGGACAAGAAAAGACTTGTGAAGACCTTCACCATAAGTCCTTCTTTCTTCCAGAGTTGAGAAGAATTGAGAATCAAGAGTTCCATGTGAGATTGGAAAAGGGTGTTGATTCACCGATTAATCCTTTACCCAAGTAGGGAGTATTTGCTGAGGGGAATATGGAAAATATCTCTGCTACCATTCCAATCAACATCTCTGTAAACCCTAACTTCGTCGAAAATGTGCATATTGGTGCAAACTGCTCTCCATAGGATATTTCCATACATACTTCCTTGTTTAAGGAATTTCGTGATGTCGTTTCCTAGTCATATGAGGAGATTTCGGGAATTGATCCGCACTTACCCTGATGCTAAACATGTTGGACAAAAAGTTAGACTAGTAAATCTGCAGAAAGTGGCAACCATTAAGGCTGAAGTGGAGAAACTGTTGAAAGTAGGGTTCATTTACCCAATTTCTCTAATGGAATGGGTATCCAATCCTATTCCTATTGATAAAAAACAAGAGACTGTACCTGTGTGCATTGATTTCCATGACTTAAATAAAGCATTCCCCAAGGACAACTACCCCATGCCCTTCATCGATCATATCATTTATGCTTGTGCAAGTAGCCAGGGACTTTCTTTTATGGATGGTTTTTTCAAGTATAACCAAATTCCAATTAATCCGGAAGACCAGCATAAAATGGCCTTCATTTGTCCTTGGGGGACCTTCGCATATAAGAAAATTCCCTTCGATTTGAAAAATTCCAGACTTACCTTCCAGCAGGAAATGAATTTTTCCTTCCACGATATCAAGAATATTGTTGAAACTTACTTGGATTATCTTCCTGCCCATTCTCGCAAAAGGAAGGACCATCCATATCACCTTCATATGATATTTGAACGATGTAGATATTATAAGATATGCTTGAATCCCCACAAGTGTGTTTTCTATGTTGACTCAGGGATGTTACTAGGGTTTATTGTGTCAAACAGAGGAATACAGGTGGATCCTTTGAAATTCAAGGCTATTGTAAATCTGCCTCCTCCTCATTCCATCAGGGAACTTTAGAGTCTGAAGGGGAAATCCAATTTTCTTCAGCATTTTACAGTCAAATATGCCAAGATAACTAAGAGTTTCATGCGCTTGTTGAAGCAAGACACCCCATTTCTATGGGATGAAACCACACAGCTCACTTTCAAGGCATTAAAGAAGGATTTACTATCGGCTCCTTTACTACATCCACCAAATTACACCAAATATTTTATACTGTATCTGGCTGCGTCGGGGTCGACTATAGGAGTAGTACTTGTTCAAGAGGACGACAAAGTCCAAGAGCATGTTGTATATTACCTTATTCATGCATCAGTTGGTCCTGAACTTAGGTACTCCCACATCGAGAAGTTGGCTTTAGCAGCAGTCTATGTTGTTCAGAGGCTACATCACTACATCTTGCTAAGGATAACCAAAATGGTTGCAGATATAAATCCAGTTCAATTTGTTTTTTCTCGACGCATAATCAGGGGCAAGTTTAACAAATGGATAGTCATTCTCCAAGAGTTTGACTTGGATTTTAAATCTACTAAATCCAAAAATCCTTAGTTTTCGCAGAACTGATCTCGGAATTCCCTACGGAAGAGACTGTAGTGGTGGAAGAAGACTAATTCCCAGATGATTATATCTTTCTGATTTCCACCTATTATCCCTGGTATGGAGATATCTTAGTGTATCTCCAGACTCTTAAGTGTCTCGTGTCCTTCTCACGTGAAGATCCACATAAATTGCGTGTCAATGCGAAAAACTACTAGATCATCGTTGATACCTTATATCGCTGAGGGGTAGATTTGATCTTGCGTCAATGCCTCACCCATGAAGAGGTTGAGCGTCTCCTAAATGATTCCCATAGTGGAGCATGTGGGGGTCATTTATCTAGGTTAGCAACAACCCATAAAATTTTACCGGTTGGTTATTTATGTCCCACTATCTTCAAAGATTGAGTGGAATCTGTAAAGCATTGTCATCCTTGTTAGCTTTATACCAGAAAGATGCAATTGCATCCTTCTCCTTTGTTTCATGTCATCATGGTAGGACCCTTCACAAAGTGGTGGGTATATTACAAGATGTTCAATCCAGTTTCTGCATAGGTGCACAAGTACATCATTTTCACTGTATACTACTTCACAAAGTGGGCAGAGGCAATGCCTACCTTCAAGGACGATGACGAAACGACAACTTACTTTGTATTCAACCAAATCATTTCCCATTTCGGTATACCAAAGAAGATTGTCACTAACCATGATAATCACTTTCAGAATGACATGATGACCGAGTTGACCACCATGCTAGGGTTTAGGCAAGATCATTCATCTTCCTTTTACCCTCAGGAGAATGGAAAAGTAGAGGCAGTTAACAAAACCTTGAAACCCATTCTAAAGTGCACCATTAATGCAAGTTGATCAAATTGGCACATCATGCTGTATCCTACACTTTGGGCATATCGGACTAATGTCAAGACCCTTGAAACCCATTCTAAAGTGCACCATTAACGCAAGTCAGTCAAATCAGCACATCATGTCGTATCCTACACTTTGGGCATATCGGACTAATGTCAAGACTGCTACTGGCTTCTCACCATTCCATCTTGTTCATGGGCTGGAAGTAGTCACACCGATTGAGTGCAAGATTCCATCCCTTAATATTGTTATTCATGTGCTTCCTGACACTATAGATTTGGAAGACCATTTGCTTCACCTAGAGAACTTGGATGAACAACGCAGAGATGTGTTGACTGCAAACGAGGCTCACAAGAATAGGGTCAAGAACCAATATGACAAAGTCGTCAAACTAAGAGTTTTCTCCAACGGAGAACTTTTTTTGCTATGGTATCAAGACAAGGAACCCCTGGGGGCAGGAAAATTTAAGTCGATGTGGTCAGGTACCTACATTGTGTCGAAAGTTTTGAAAAAGAGAGCTTGTGAATTAACCAATTATAATGGAAATAAGTTGTCGGACTGAAGAAGTACTACACCTAGGCATGGTACTTATTCCTGTATTTTTATTGTATGTATTTTTATGTGCGATAGGCCACTAGTTGGTTGGTGTTTCTTATACAGTCTATTGTTTGTTTTAGATGTCATCTGAGTGGTCCGTAGATTATGTTGATGGCGCTAGTTTCCATACTTGTAATCTAGCTTTAGTCGCACGAGTTATCTATTCACCCACAAGACAGCTGGTTTCTTCTAGTGGCTCCTACTTGGGTCCTACGACTAATAATGTGGCTGAGTATAGTGCAGTTATTGAGTTGTTATGGGATGCTACACTACGTGGAATTACCTATCTGGAAGTCAGAATTGACTCTCATCTCATGGTTTCTCAACTCAATGGTGATCATCAGGTGCAAAACCCTAACTTACTACGTCATTTTTTATGTGTTAGATTACTTGAAAGAAACTTTGAGTACATTTCATTCAAGCACATTTCAAGAAATGAAAATAGAATTATTGATGCATATACGAATTACATACTAGATTGGCACTTAACACATATATTGTAAAATAAATATAATAGACACATTTGAGATGCATGTACATAACTAGAAATATATATATATGTAAAATATGTCCATATATATAGCGAGTTTTTATCTGTAGATCTTGTCATAAGTGTATCAATATACAAAAAATGGGATCATAATCCATATACTCCTAAGTCTAGGCCCTCTTCTCAGCCTCCTTGGTTGCGGATGCCTCTACGGCCTCCCTGTAATGAAGTACGACCCTAGCCACCCTTCTAAGAAGGTGTAGCTAGGTCGACGAAACCCCAACAAAATACTCCTACATGATCATAGGGATATTATCCATCCATAATGTAGGGACATATTGGGTAAGCCTGGCCTGCTTCCCCTCAATGACATGCAGTAAACTATCATCCCCACCCTATACGAGCCACACGAATGTCCTGGGATGCCCATCGGGGAACACTGATCCAACATCTGCATATAAAACATAAAGAAGGGTCAAACTCATATACATATGTATATACAATTTTATGAATAAAAAATCATAAAAATCAAATAATATAAAACGATAAAAACATACCTATCTCTCCCCATGCCTCCCCTTGAGGGATGATGAGTTCAAGGTCTCCTCAGAAATCTATTCTAGTATATGGAAACTGCTCGAGAGCAGGCACCTATCTTTCCCACTAGGTATAGAAGTTATCATCATAACCACTTTGAATCCCGCCTCCGCCACCTTAACAGAGAATTATGTCTCCCCATATCGTAACTCGAGGATGATGGGGTGAGAGTGGTGGTAAAGGTACTGTAGGGCTGAGGATAGGAACCCTCTCG
Organism: Pseudotsuga menziesii; assembly: GCA_001517045.1. Classification (NCBI taxonomy): domain Eukaryota; kingdom Viridiplantae; phylum Streptophyta; class Pinopsida; order Pinales; family Pinaceae; genus Pseudotsuga; species Pseudotsuga menziesii. Next base: position 474,738 of record LPNX010716472.1, read on the forward strand.
AAGAAGAATGCTACCAAGATGATAGCATATCCAAAGTTCTTTCTTGGGCCCCTCTTGCAATCAGAAAGTTGTTTTTTCATGATCGGTATCAAACCTGAGCATTAGTCAAACAACGTTCCCTGCATGCATTCCACTGCTACATGCATCTGTGTCCTTGTGGCCAAGTGTAAAGCAGAAGAACTAGCAATCCTGACCACTGTTCTTACCATCACTTTCATTGGGAAGCTAGTTACCTGCAATATTGGGATGCATGTACCCAACTTTTGTGTACCATGTAGGCAGTGAGTATCAATGTAATCTTGCACACTCAAAGGGTCACCACCCCTACAAGTTCCCTCAAGTTTTACAGGTATGCCCCTGCGATAAAGTCCTGTGATGGAATAAATATCATCTATTGTAAGCTCCAAAGCCTCTCCCTAGAGGTCAAAAATTTTGAGCTCGTGGTCCCAGTAGTCCACTAGAGTCTCCAATAGAAGGACTTGTTCTCTCATATTGGACGTGCAATAGAATTTTATCAAGCCACTTTGTCGTAATGCTTGCAAGGTCGGGGTATCTCGCATTGCTTCTCGGTCCATGTCTTCATGTTCCCTCTCTCTCCACTCTAAAACCATTATTTCTTGTCCAATGCACATATCAAACCGTTAGAATCCATTAAAATTATGTTGTATTGTTACGTTTTTTAAATTTTAAAGGACGCGCAGTATTCGTGACTATGCTTTGAACACAGCGGGAAGCATGTGCGGGCTGCAGTGCAGCAACCCGTGAATAAAATGCGTATTCGCGATTATATTTAAGCCTAACTACGAATGCTCCGTGAGGCTCTTAGGGCACGTATAAAGACATAAAAAATTGCACTAAAATCAAAATTTGAAGGGATAGAAAGGAGGAGAAAGAAGAGATAGCTAACCTGCAACTTGCGGAATCAGAATTGGTCCAACGGTTTGTCCATTGCAATCAACTAAAGTCTGAAGGTAAAACTTTCCAAATATAGTAATTTTTCCAAATGGTATGTCTATTTTGGTTTTTTGATCTATTTATAACAAAAATTTCAAATTTTTACCATTGTCTATAGTTTAAAATCAGTTTTTAATGTATGGACTAATACCATGGTCTTTTTTCTAGCTACAACATGTCCTGAATCATTGAAAATTTGTTTTTCGTCACATATAGGTTAGGATTTGGTCCTCATTGTAGACTTCACACTTATAGCTTATCTGTTACTAAACCCTAGGATCACTTTTTTGTCCATAGACTATGGTGTAAAACCACTTTTACCTCATACACATCATTTTTCTTCCATGGATAGGGCCTCCTTCTCATGGGTATCCTAGTTTAGAACACTTTATTGTCTTTCTGGTACCCATGGCGCAGTTGTGTTAGGTTCACATGAGCCTTCCTATTTGTTTTTCATGACAAAATGAACCTCATTTTGCATCTTTTTATGAGCTATACTTGATTATAAGGCTCCCCGCACTAATGGAGTTTTCTTTAGGCCCTGGTATGAATCCCCAAAATAGACTAGAATTCTGAGTAAACTTGTTCTTTTAGACTCGTTAAGAATAAGTCAACGATCATCTACATTGGTGGTAAGTTATCTCTTTCTTGGACCATGTAGATTATTTACGCGAAAGGAATACTCTCGTTTCTGCGGAATTGAGAAGAGTATCTTCAGGCACAGGTTTATCTCTTTTCCGGACCTGAGGGAATAAATTTACGAAAAAGGAACACCCGTTATGAGCTTAGTTTTCTCTTTTTCGTGCTCTGGACCCAAACATGAAAATTATTTTGAGCATACTTTATGTCTTTGTCATGCTCGCAAAACCTAAAGAACAAAGCATCGAGTTTACTGTTGTAAGCCCCATTTCTCATAATCAAATGGATCTTTCCGAGTGATTTTTCCTTCCTTCACACTCATTAAACTCGGGTTATATGCTTCTTTTGAAGGTGCGTCGGTCTGGTATTAGTTTACCCTTTTTTCAGACCTTGCTGACTAAGTATGAAAAAGGTATACCTTAGTCCTCCGGGAGCTAAGAGAGTTCTTTTGTGAATTGTTTTATACTTTTCCGGCCTCAGGAGACTAAATTGTATGAAAAAACACCCCCCAAGAGTCTTCTTCATAGTTTTCGGACTCTCAAAACTATAAAAACACCAACGAGCATTTACTAGTTTGGGCTCGTAAAATCCACGAATCAATGAATATCAAGCATTATTCTCTCCCCTCTTCAAGTTTGTCAAAAATGAAGAGAGACTCGAGTTGACTTTCTTGGACTCGTTAAAACTTAACAAGAAAGATAAGGAATATTTCTCTCTTTGGGTTATAAACAATGGCAGTATGTCATCCTTGAACAAAGCACTCTCTGAACTTTCCGATACTCATGTCTCAGTTTACACTTCCAGCTCGGCTATTACTTCGATTTTTTACTCCTCCACTTTTCCTTTATACATGGGGAATTTGATCATGTCTCCTACATGATAGATAGGTCTAGTTGTTATATCTGCAAGTTAAAAGCTTCCTTGGGTCATCTCTGTGTCGTGTTCATTGTTCAAGGATTTGTACCTTTATATGATTATCCCAATCCCCATAATTATCATCTCTGAGAATTCCTTGTGTCTATCTTCCCTCATCCAGTTTCCTAGTCACTCGCATGTTATGTTGAAGGATTCATTGCCTTCCTCCTCACATCACAGTTTCTTAGCAGCATCTCCTGAAGACGAAGACATAGAATTTTGATAATGATACCTTAGGATTCACTGCCATTATTGGTGAACTCCTTTGCTTCAGTTGTAAGCATCACTCATTTACTGACATTCTATTGAGTTCTTTCCATGTTCGACTTCAGCTCATCTATTCACATGGTAGGGATTGTACTAGTGACTTTGGATTTGGATGAAGACCTTAGGTTCATACCTCTATAACCTAAGTTGCACAAGATTGTGTTATGTTCAACAACATTGCTTCAAGATTTTGAAGACTTGTCATTGTATTTTGTGGCTCTGATCCACCTTTGTAATATACGTGGCTTTCCTTGCTGTATCATATGATGTAATCAAATACTGTAAAGGAGTTAGCATTTCTCTTTATTGAACATAACATCCTCAGATATGATTTTTTATATGACTTTGATATGTATGTTTCAGGTACCTCCATGTAGCCTTGGTAACTGAGTTCTCCAAGAATGACATTTGTAATGTATTTCTCCCATCACTTTACTCTGAACTCACACATTACGGGGCATCTGTTATCCTGTGAAATGAAACTTTTCCGTCTGAGTACTAACACTCAATGTGTCGGTACACAAAAAGGCAAAAATGGATAGAAGTGGCAAAAATACTATAGATGTGCATGAGCTTTGATGCATCATCCTCTTACCATCCTGGCCTATTTTTTATAGGGTCATTAGGGAGAATTCGCGAGTATCACCATTGCAACCTGTGAATCATTCGCGAGTATTGACATTGCAACCCGAAAATACATAATCATGGTTTGTACACGTGGGTTTCCCTAGTGAAAGTCGTGTATCATGCGCAACCTACTAGTATTAATAGTGGTGAATGCCCTAATCCAAAATTAAAAAATATAAACAAGTTTAGTCGATGGCGGGTTGGGATCTTAATCATAACTATCCCAACTTCCCCAACCATCTCAACCTTTGTAACCTCTATCTTTCCTCATGTATAAATAGAGGGTATGGGTTGAGGCTAAACATGATCAATTCTAGAGCAAAGTTATGTTGGTGGTTTTCCTGTGGAGATCTTGGAGCAACAGAACTTAGTTCCCTTGGCTAGCAGAGAAACACGTGTTTTAGATACTGGTTGTAATCTTCCATCACTTGTTTATCAATAAAGAGATTCTTTCTTCGAATATGTGTCTTGGTACTCTTATGTATTATGATTTATGAATGGTCTTGTCATTTCATAGCAAGCATATTGTTTAATTAATCATCTATATAATATATAAGATATTTCAGAAAAGGCCTTGCTCTTTGCAAGTATTGGAGATTCCCTAGAATCTATTGAAGCAATTTGGATTGACGAAGAAAGCTAGGATCAACCGTCATAAGAAAGGTACACCTAATTTCTTCCTTATTTCTCTATCGAATTCTTTAATGGTTGAATGTCTGCAAGTTTATTTAGTACGTTGGTAACCCCAGATACCCTATGTTATAAGGTTGTATTCTCCTGAACAACACGAACTTGGTGGGACAATTCTTTCCAGAATTTGCTAGTAAATTTGGTGTCCATGTCACTAACAATAACCTTGGGAAACCCATGGAGCTTAAATGTATTCTTTACATAACTATCTGCGACTTTCCTTGCTTTTGCTTTGGATGAAATACTAATGAAATGAGCATATTTTGTTAATATGTGAATGACTACAAATATATATCATTTCCTTCTGATGTAGGAAGACCAATGATAAAACCATGGATACCTTAGACTAGTTTTGGGCTGGAATATGAAGGGGATGTAGGAGATCGGGAGGAGCCACCATTTCAAACTTCTTCCTTTGACAAGTATCACATTCAACCACATATTTCTAGTTATCAATCTTCATTCCCTTCTAAAAGAAGGATTGGCGAATATTGTGGTATGTTTTAAAGAAACCAACATGGCCCATTGTTGGGGAGTCATGGTTCTCTTTTAAGACTTGAGTTTTAATTTTGATGAGCGGGGTAAATATATTCTTTGTTTGTACCATAGTATGTATTTTTCCCATGAATATTTGGAGTTTGTTGCTTTGTTGTTTTCAACTTCTTCAATTAGCTTCCTTGTCTCTGGGTCTTTCACATGCTCACTTTGGACTTCTGAAATCCATTCAGGAACAACTATGGATATGGCACATAGTGAAGCATCACTCTCATTTTTTCTTGATAAGTTGTCTGCAAACCTATTCTCCTTACCCTTTTTATACAAAATGTCGAAATCAAATACTTGGATTTTTCTTACCCATTTTTGTTGTTCTGGGAAAAATTTCTTGTTAAAACAGACCACAACATCCTGAAGTGTTTCTAACTCAAAAAAAGTGCAGGGTGTGTGAGGGTGTTGTGATTGGGTGTGCACATTGAGTGGAAGGAGTGGATGAGAGGAAGATGTGCGTGAGGTATGGATTGATGAACTATCGAGTGTAGCGGTGTAATGAAGAGTTGGAAAAGATGAGAGGTGTGAATTTGATGTGAAGAACCCGAGGAGAGAAAACCAACAAACCAACAGCTCAGATACCAACTTGGAATGTATTTTCCAAAAAGATATATTTTATTTATTGAATTGATGTCGTTTACAAAAAGTACAATGCGGATTTATACAAATCAAGGGTCACCATTAAATGATGTGACCTATCAAGCCGACATTAATTAAATAACTAATAACTAACTAATTTTACTAAACTATTTAGTTTTATTACATTGAAGATAAAAATCACTCTCATAGAATGCCCTCCGTACACCCATATTAGAGCGCAATTTCAAAAGATTTGTTACAATACTGACCTTCCTATCCTTTTAACTCATGATAACTATGATGATTTAGGAATGCTTCTCTTAAAACTTTTCAAGCATATAAATAAATTTCTAAAGAAAACCAAGTGACTCGTTACCTTTTTAAAGTCTAATAAACCAAAATTGACCTCACTAGATGAAGCTTAATAAATATCATCATCATAAAAAAATTATAAATAAAACAAGTTAAAAAAAAAATCCAATTGAAAATTGTAGAAACATCTTAAAACAACTAATCATAAATATGAATTTGAAATTGAAATTTTTATTAAAACTAAATTGTATACATCATTAATTGCAAAATAATTTCACAACAATATTCATACTCGAAAAGGACACAACCATATTAATACTTTAACAAAAACATTAATTATAAGTTATTGTTTATAATTTTTTGAACGTTTAAATGATGTTAAATTATAAATAAATTTAATTATTTTTATGCCGATAGGCGTATATATGTTACAATTTTGGGTTGGACTATCATCTATGTTTTTTCATCTACCGACAAGAATGAGACAAGTGTACTGTCCAAATTGATTTTATGGTAATCGTCCAAGATTAAACGAGAATGAGACAGGTGTACTGTCCAAATTGATTCATATGAGTGGCGTCCAAAATTAATAATTAATAATATCAAATAAATTAAAAAATAATTTAATTAACATGTGATAAGTAGAGTTAGTGATAGTTGTAAAAATTAAAATTAATCTTCAACTATTCGATTATTAGATACAACTACTAGCTTAACTTCATCGATTATTAAATACAACTATTAGCTTAATACAAATGTGTCTAGAACTATTATCTTAACTTCAACTCTAATCAAAGTTATATTGGATAACTATTAGCTTAACTATTATATGCAACTATTATGTTAACTCCAATGATTCTACAACTATTAGCTTAACTACAACTGTAATTACTTACGGCTTAGTCCAAGTGCATTTGACATCTAGGAGTCTAGCTAATGTGCAGTCATGTAAGAGTCGAACTCCAAATAAAATAGATAAAATAGTTCGAACTCTTAATAAATTCCTCTGAACTCGTGTGATAACTGCACTTAGTGGCATGGTATTGTGCAACTCATATGACACTCAAACTCCACCTACCAATTGGGATTCCACTTAATGTGCATAAGGCTTAGCTGAACTCCATTTGGAAGCTAGAAGTCACGATAACTCATAGCTCTTTGTATTAGCTTAACTAATAGAAACAACTATTAGCTTAACTTCAACTCTAATTACTTACGGCTTAGTCCAATTGCATTTGGCATCTAGGAGTCTAGCTAATGTGCAGTCATGTAAGAGTCGAACTCCTAATAAAATAGTTCAAAATCCTAATAAATTCCTCTGAACTCATGTGAGAACTACACTTAGTAGCATGGTATTGTGCAACTCATGTGACACTCGAACTCCACCTACCAACTGGGAGTTTAGTTAATGTGCATAAGGCTTAGTCCAGGATAACTCAGAGCTCTTTTATTAACCACAATATATTTATATTAACTTTTAAATTAACTATTAATCGTTCGAACTCCTTATAAACAATTATAAAAAATAAAAAATACCTCATGTGATAACTAAACTTAATGGCATGGTAATGTGTAGTCCATGTGACAGTTGAACTCCATCTAGCAGCTCAAAGTCGAGTTAATTAGTCAAACTGCATTTTACAGTTGGGAGTTGAAGTAAAGTGCACTTCGTGTGATAGTATAATTCCTAATAAAATCCTCTGAACTCCTAATAAATTCCTCTTAACTCATGTGATAACTACACTTAGTGGCATGGTAATGTGCAACTGATGTGACACTTGAACTCCACCTACCAATTGGGAGTCCAGTTAATGTGCATAAGGCTTAGTCCAACTCCATTTGGAAGCTATAAGTCACGATAACTCGAAGCTCTTTTATTAACTACAATAGATTTATATTAACTTTTAAATTAACTATTAAATACAACTATTAGCTTAACTCCAACATGAT
>LPNX010716472.1:484485-530834 GCA_001517045.1 Pseudotsuga menziesii
ATTTTTTAATTTATAAATAGATTGGAAACCCCATAACACCTCAGGCCACCAAAATTATACAATTCCCATAACTAATACATGTGATTATAAGAATTTTTAAAGATTTCCAAGTAAACTATGAAAAAATATGCTAAAAAAAGTTGAAAACTTAGAATATTTTGACTACACTTTGTGTAGTGTGAATATCTACCCCATAAATTTGCTTTTAAAAATATTATTTTTACCATTGGCTACTTTAACTAAATATCTTGAAAAGTTATAAGATTATGATTTTTTTTTTTACATCTTTTCACTTCCAAATACATTCTAATGTTTTGATCTTAGTTCATTATGTTTGAAAATTCATAAGATTGTCATTTCTACTTATCTTTTCATATATCTTTTCCTTTGAAATATGATGTAATTTGTTAGTACATTATAATGTTTGGATCTTAGTGCATTATGTTTGAAAATTCATAAGATCATCATTTCTACTTATTTTTTCATATATCTTTTCCTTTGAAATATAATGTAATTTGTTGATGTGAGTGCATTATGTTTTTTTTATATATTATTTTTGTTATTATTTATTATTATTTATTTTAGCTAGATATTTTGAAGGTTCATAGGGTTATCATTTCCTATTATTTTTTTCTCTTACACTTTTTTCGGTAAATCTTCATAAAGTCTTAAAATCATAAAAAAAAACATATATGAATGCCCCCTAATAAATGTACCAAAAGTCTGGACTTTGAAAGTTGTTCTACATGGATGTTTATTAAAGTTCAAAAATCCAATTCATAATGATTATACCCAGTGGATTCATTTGTTTCCATTTTTTCTTCTCTTAAATACCTTATCCTTTTCCTTAACCATAATTGAAAACCATATTTCATAATTCGATTCATGGGTCTAACTAGATTAAATCAACACTATAAAACTATTTATATTTTATTTGATATAGCTCCATTGCTTTACCTTGGCTAAAGATATGTCTTTTGTAAGTGCTGGATCTTATCAGGTAACTTGAGAATTCGTAGTTACATATTTTCACAAAGTTATGTTAGAGTCGGACTTTTGTTGAAGAGGTATAGGGTTACATTTATAATACATCTTCAAGGAGGAAATTCAATAGTCAAAGACGCAATTCAAATATCTCACAATAACAGAAGGCTTAGATGTCACTTATTCATTTTGAATAGCTCACAATAATAGAAGGCTTAGATGTTACTAATTTCTCAAATCTAGACAAGTGTCATTCCAACTCATAGCTAAAGGTCACGAATGGGCAAATTTAGTCTTGGTGGACCATGGGTGACTGAAAATCAACAATTGAGTGGATTTTAGGAGGAAAAGATGGAAATGGTGTAAGTAAAAATGTGGCAAGATTGCCCAAATGATCCTAGCACAACTAGTTCATCCTGATCCTAGTGAAAAATAATGAAAATTTGTTTAAAACTCACAAAAGTAGGATAAAAGCATAATAAAGCACAATTGCATTTTAGCTCTTAAAGAAAAGGAAAAATTAGGAATGGTGGGTGCTATCATAGTCTAAGATGGTCAAATAAGGACAAGTGTGGTCCCAGACACTAGACTATGCTCTATTAAGCCTAAATAACAGATGGAATAACTTTCACTAAGAACTAGGAGATCTAATAAATATATAAACCTAATGTCTATATAGAATTATATTTCAACACCCCTCCTTAAAAATGGTAGCGAGCGTGAGAATTATTGAGGGCCTAAGAAACAAAGGCTTATGGTCACCATTACAATTTATTTGTCAAAAAACTAAGGTAAAAGAGAAAAACTACATGGGAAACACCTCCCCTCTAGGCATGGGCATTATGAATCTACCAAAATTTAATGAATCTTTCCAGAGCTCCAAGCTGATGTGAACTTGGTGAAGATATATGGAGGTTTCTTCCTCCTTGGTAGAAGAGGAAGCTGCTCAACTAGATTAGGAACATAATCATCTGCAAGATGGATAGTGTGGTCATGTAGAGCAATTGGGTAACACTGCCAGTGGAGCGAATTGGAGTGGTGCTTACCAGACTTGAACTTCATGATATCAGGTCCAAATGAGACTTGAAATGATGCTATATAAACCATTAACTCTGAACCAAAATTAGGTTCAAATGAAGTAGGATCAACTCCAAGCAAAAGGTGGTGTCCTCCATCTTTTGTGCTACTCTCAGAACTTGTGTCAATCATGATCATGCAGTGGATAGTAAGCATGAAAATGAGGGTGAGGGTGAAACCAACAACTACAAACTAAAATTCAAACTTCATACCATCCAATGACACACCAAAATGAGAACCACTGAGAGGCTCTCAGTGTGAATAAATTGCAACAACTAGATAATTTTCTTTAGAATTCGAAATAGAAGACTAATTAGAGAACAATGAGAGAATGAAGGAGAGTTCTTCTTCAACAATAAAGAAAAATTTCTTTTCTTGAATCAGTTGCAAATGAATATGAGAAATCAAAATTCTCATGAAATTATAAAGCCATAAGAGAAGGAGTCTCTTCAAGGAGACTTGTAGCAGTTTGAACTGTGTTGAAATTTCTGCAATTTTATTCTTCTTTAGGAACAACTTCGAAACTAAGAAATTGTTGTACCAAGAATACCTGCAAAACAAACTCTTTGAAAATATACATTGGAAGACTATTTGGATCTAAGATATGAGCTTTGCTTTAGTCAATAGGCACATTCGAGAGTGCATCACACATGGGTAGTCTCCAATCGATAAACCAATGGCATCAAGATGGTCAAATAAGGACAAATGTGGTATCGGACACTAGATTGTGCACTATTAACCCTAAATAACATATGGAACAAATTTCTTTCTTTTAACAAAAACCAAAGAATATATTGTATTGAAATAAAAAAGGTTGTATATAGCCATGCTTACGAAAAGGAGAACCTACTTCGCAAACTATTTAGTGAAGAAAAAAATGAGTTGCCTATGCTAAATACATTGATCAAAAAATTCTTTTGTGCCAAAAGAGACAACTGACTCCCATCATAGGGTAAACATAGACAAACTGACTATTGAACAATATACATAAAAACATAAGAAAACCATAGCAAACATTGATTACTTCTGCTTCTTTTCACCTCATTCATGGATAGGTTGCAGTACAGAGGTCTCCTCCATTGGGTGGTCTTTTGCTGGAGAGTCTTGGAAATGGCTGCATTAGTTCATATTATCCAGCTTCTGCACTTCTTCCTTTATGATGTCGACAGTCCCCATAAGCTCATGCAAATCCATGTCATTTTCATCTATCCTTGTGTCATGAAATCCCATTTGATTCACTAGGTATTTCACATCTGCTACAATAACACTACCTTCCTTAATGCTCCTACTTGTCAACTCGTGCAGCCAGTGCATATCCTTCTTAATATCTTGCAATGTATCCTACAAATCGTTTAAGGTAACATCCCTGCCATTATCTGCCATTGGGAACTGGGAGTTGAGAAGTTTTGAATGCTCAAAGGGGGCAAGATGAGTTGATTGGAGGTCGAGCCAACCCCTTCCAAATTATTCAAGACGGAGGAGGATAAAGAATTGGTCCTGGGACGTCTCCACAGAGGATGTGAGCTCTAGTTTCTCCAAAACACAATAGCCTATTGAATGTTGAAGAGTTTCCCTCCTACCAAAGTTGTCCTCCATGACTCGTGTGAATAAGTAATTCAAACAACCAAGGGGCAAGTCGCCTGCCCTAACATTTATGTCCTTCACATGGGTTGCGTCACCATATGTACGCCAAGGTGGGAAGCTATTCGGCGGAGTTCAAGTATGTGGCCAGAAACAAGAAGGGCGAGAAGATGGGGAACCCTTCCTTATGTTTGTGGTTAATAGGCTAGGGAACATAAACAAAAAAAAATTGGTCCTTGATTAGTGTTGAACCCATTTCCAACTTAGCTCCTTGATTAGTTAATTTGTCAGCTTTAGAATTAGTACCTCTAAGGATGTTAAAATAGGTAATTTAAATATTTGCAAAGAGTTGACAAACATGGTCATAAATTCTTCTAGTTTTTACAACACCTTGGTTGTATCATGATCTCATTTTTTGAATTACTTGTTTTGAGGCTCCAAGAACTATGACATTTGTAATATTGTTTTTCCTTACCAGATCCAACCCAAAGAGAAGCGTTAGCCACTCCGCTTCATTATTGGTTTTATGTCCTATTCCCCAAGCATAAGTCGAAACTATGTTTCCTCCGAGATTGAAGATGATCCCACACACACCTGCCTCCTCAGGGTTGCCTTTCGAGGCCCATCAAAGAAAATGATAGTTGTATTTTTCCTCATCCTCCATTGATGGAAATATTCTTCTCCTTTCCTAATTTCCCAAGAGTGAAATTCAAGGGTATTTTTGGTTTGAAGAGAGTTCTGACTCGGGAAATATTGACACCAATTGAATTCTTTAGGACTAAGGTCCTCGGAGTGAGGGAAAGATACCTATTTTGTGGCTAATTTTTCATGAATAATATTTATGGCTTTGAAGGCTGCTTGTTGAGGATATGCCTTCTTGCCTTCAAAAATAAGCCTATTTCTGGCGAGCCAGATTTCCCAATAGGTATTTTTTGGCACAGTGTTCCAAATTCTGAGGAGAGTCTTTTTCTTCCCTATCTTGCCTGGAAAGAATCTCTTCCATTTTTCGATAAGATCTATGATGTTTCCCAAGAGAGAGAATTTTCTTCCAATAGAGCCTAGAAGACGAGTCAAAACTTGGTTAGTGAATGGCCATTCGAGAAAAAAATGTGAAGATTATTCTTATTCAAAGAGACATATAGAACATCTAGACGATCCATGAAATCCCCTTTTTCTTAAATTATCTATTGTTAAGAGATTTTTTTGCTAATAGCCAAAATAAAATATTAATCTTGGGGATGCTATCATTGTTCCATACTTTCCCCCAAAAGCATTTCTGATTTCTTCCTCTATTTCTTGTCAGTATCTGGTACCCTTCTTTGAATGTGTAAGAAATCGTCTTACCCCAACCTGTGGAGTCTCGAGTTCTGATATCGAGGGGGGGAATTCCATGGAGGTGTGAAGAGAAGATAACATAGTCGTTTTGAGGGTGAGGAGGGGGTTGTATATTTATCCAATCGACCCAATCTCCGTCATTATCTCAGACTGTTATATCTTTGGGATTATTTATGTTGTGATTTTGCAACCAGCTTCGAAGTTTTTGAACATTAACGTTTGATGCTAGAGGAGGGAATCCCAAAATAGAATCTGACCATATATCTATTTTATGACCATTCCTTGGTATCCAGAACAATTGTCTTTAATTAGGCCAATATAATTTTTGCAAAGACTCCAAATGGAGGTTCCTTTACCTTCCCAAGTAGAGTCTAAACAATTGGATCTTGTTTTATTGATATATTTTTTCCTTATAACCTCCTTCCACCAGTCCTTTTCCCCAGTAATCATCTTCCAAACCAAATTTTCTCTTAAAGCATTTTTCATTAAGCCCGGATCCTTGATTCCCAATCCTCTATTGAGCTTGTCCTCCATGACAGTATCCTAGTTTACGAAATTGAATTTTTTTCCCTGTATCTTCCCACCTTGCCAAATAAACTTTATGATCTCAATGGTTAGGATGTTGACTACTGATTTAGGCGTGAGAAAGATCCCACAAGAGAAGATAGCATAAGAAGCTAAAATAGATTTAATGAGGACAACCTTACCAACTAGATTGAGCCAGGTTGAGCCCCATGCCTGAATTTTCTTTTTCATTTTTTGGATCAGAGGACTCCAAGTCGAGGCCGTGCAAATGCTTTTGACAATAGGGACTCCAAGGTAAATGAAGGAGGTCCATTGAAGATTAACCTTAATTCCTAAGATACAGGATATTTCTTGAAGAATGAGGGGGTTTTTGTTCCATCCATATAGCCAAGATTTAGAGGAATTGATTCGTCTTCCATAAACTTTGAGGAAGATATCAAGAGTGAGTTTAAGTCGCTTACCTATTTGAGTCGAATCACAACCCAAAAGAATAGTATCATCAACGAACTGAGTGTGATTAATAGGTTGGACACCTTTGGCAAAGTTGATACCTGGAATGTTTCCTTCGTTCTTCAATCTATTGAGTCTTCTGATGAGGGAGTCTGCCACTAGGATATAAAGGAAGGGGGACATTGGGAAGCCTTAGCGGATTCCTCTTTGCACTTGAAAAAAGGAGGTTGGTCATCCATTAACTAGGCGAGCTATCCAGGGTTTGCTTATATAGTCTTTGACCCATCTTATGAAGTTGGGAGGGAAACCATAATTTTCCATAACTTGAAAAATATAAGAGTGTCTTATTCTGTCAAAAACATTTGCAAGATCTGGTTTAATTTCCATACATGCTTCTTTGTGTCTCTGACTTGAATGAATAGCTTCTTGCACCAACAATATGCTGTCATATATATTGTGCCTTCCAGCAATGAAACCCCCTTGATTCTCAGATATGAGAAGCGAGATAACCTTTTTTATTTTGTTAGATATTACTTTGGAAAGGATTTTGTAGGAGGAGTTACAAAGAGACATTGGTCTGTATCTTTTGATGGACGTCAGATTCTTTTCCTTTGGAATTAGAGCTATAAAGGTAGAATTTGTTGTTCCTACTATCTTGTCATTGGATTGGATCTAGATCAACATTCTTAATAGATCTTTTTTTATAATATGCCAGTAACTTCTATAAAGGGAATCCATCCAGCCCAGGAGCTTTGTCTAGGCGCAAGGACCAAATTGTTGAGCGAACCTCAATGAAAGATATAGGTTGAACAAGGCTATCAAGTTCTTCCCTTAGTAAATTTGGTATTTCATTATTTAGGGAAATCATATCCTCCTGGGAGACATCGTCCTCATTAGTGTAAAGGTCTTCGAAATGCTCTTTAATCTCCCTTCTAATTTGTTCGGGCTCTATTAGTTTTTTCCCATTCTCTTTAGTTAGCTCCTTTATTGTGGTCTTCGTGTTTCTTTCTTTGCATTGAAAATGGAAGAATTTAGTGTTATGATCTCCCCCTTTCAACCACATGCATCTGGATTTTAAGCGCAACTCAGCCTCTTCCCTTCGCTGAATAACTAAATTTTTTATGTCCACCTCTTTTTCTTTCAACAACATTGATTTGGTTATCTCAACTTGCTCCATTTGTCCCTGTATATCTTAAAGGGATTTGATTAAGGAGGCTTTTTGTCTTCCGGGATTGTAATTGTGGATTGCTACCCAGTTTTTAAGCTCTTTTTTGACATTTATTAGCTTTTGTTCCCAGATGAAAATGGGGGAACCTTGAATGAACTTCTTCCAGGCTTGGAAAACTCTATCAAAAAATCTTGGGCCTGAGATCCATGTTGGGGAAAACTTAAAGGGGAGAGGCCCCAAATTTCTGATTGGTTCGAAGGAAAAAGAAAGAGGCCTATGGTCTGAGACCATAGAGGAGAGGAGATGAGTAGCAAAAAAAAAGGTTTGTCTAATAAGGAGGAGCTTACAAGATTCTATCCAGCCTAGCAGTGATGTGACTTGGCTCGATGCTTTTGCTACTCCAAATGTATTTTCCTCTCTTAGGTTTGATGTCAACAAGCTGCCATACACTCATTGTGTCCTCTAATCTATCCCAGGAGGAATCTCTGAATTTAGATCCTCCTTTTTTTTCATCTGGAGAGATGGTAGTGTTGAAGTCCCCAGCGATGATGCATGGACGATGCATCTTGTCGTGACTTTATTGTTCTAATTGATTCCAAAACTCTTCTTTGCTCCCATGTATTGTTGACCCATACACATTTCCGATCCAATAAACCTCATGAGTTTCAAGACTCTCTAACTCAATGAACAACCAATGACGATTTTCAATTGCAAAGATAAACTTAAATAAATTTGAATCCCACTAAGTTAAAATACCTCCTGAAGCTCCTTGAGCACTTATTGCTTTACCTTCCTTTCTTCCATATTTTCTTAATGGCAGCCAAATTGTCTTCCTCTTACATTTTTGTCTCTTGGATTGCAAGGATGGAAATTTCTTCTGAATATTTAAGTCTTTTGATAGCTTCAATCTTTTGATTTCCTCCCAGTCCTCTGCAATTATAGGAGACAAGATTCATTATCTCCTAGTTATTGGTGGTACTACTCTAACCTTTTTTCGTTCAACCTGTTCTCCTACTTTTTTTTTTTCTGATAAGAAGTTCTTCACCAGATGATCTAAACTCGATTGCTTCCCTGCCACTATTTCTCTGGTTGTTTCTATTTCTCTATGGAATTTGTTAAGTTTCCATTATTTTTTTGTTAAAGGTTCTACTTCCTCTTCTTTACTTTCTGATGTGTCTTCCATCTGTGCCTTTGCTTGAGATCTAGTTACCGATGCCCTAGAGTTTTGAGATGATTATGGCCTTATTTCAACATAGGCTTGCTGAGGGAGGATGGGTTCATAGCTCGCTTCTTGCCCTATTTCTATTAGGACTGGTTCGTCCTCCTTAGTTTCCCTGTGGTTGAATTCCTTATTCGCTATTGTTATGTCAGCTTGTTCTGTACCTTTTGTAGAGAGAACTTGAAATATGTTCGCTGATGCTTTAGTTTTTACTAGGGTATTTTCTTGACTGGTGTTTGCTTTGTTCCCTTTTTTCCTGCTAACATCGCTCCAATCTTCTCTTGGGATCTCTCCTTCTTCTTGTTGGACTTTCTTTTGGCAAGATTTTGCAAAATGTCTGTATTCATGATAGACCTTACACTTGAATGGAATCTGTTCATAGTCGACTGTTTGAAGGTGATTCCAGCCTTCCATGGATAAGTTTATTGCTTCTGGAAGACCTTTTTCTAGATCTACTTCTACACAAATCCGGGCGCAGGAGAACATAGGAGGCTTGGGTTTAGATTTATGGATGTATTTCCCTAGTGAGTTTCTGATAGCTTTGAGGTCTTCATCATTCTAGCAGTGAAGCAACAGTTTAACCCATACCGGAATAGATGACAGGACAAGATATCCTTTTCTGGATCAAACAATAAATCCCATTTGTTAAGGTACATGCCTCTTGGGCCCATGCAATACAAGCCATTCTTGAAGGTTAAATCTCTATCTTCTCTTTTTTCAAATAGAAACACAAAGAAACCTAGCCCACATAAGTTTTGTTGGACTTCTCCTTGAATCAAGGGTCTCTAGTTTTTGTTCAACCAGATTTCGATAGACTGGGGAGAGGGCCAAAGTCCGGTAAAATGTCCAACCAAACCTCTTTAATGGAGAGCGACAGATTTGAACTTGGACGCCAAGGAGGACGCTTCACATCCGACACTTCAACCCTTTTGACAAATCCTGAATCACCAAGAGGAGGCTTGCTTAGAGGTTGAGAAGCCACTATCCTTTGAAACCCTTCCTCTAGGCAGGCTCGACGATCATGCGACGCTGGATCAGGTGGATCCATGAACAAGAGAGCATAAAATGCAGGCAGTGGCAAGGTCTAATCGACAAACCCTAGCACGACCAGAGCGAAAAAACATGAGCATAACATATGGAACAAATTTCACTAAGCACGACAAGATCTAATAAAGATATAAACCTAATGTCTAGATGGAATTATATTCCAACATGAGGCACTACATTTTTTATACATGATCCATTTATGGACAAAACCTACCCTTAAAGTTGTATTTTCGTAATTTTGTGTTGAGATCCAAAAAGAGTAATTAACACTCTAGAACTATTTTACTTGGGTAGACTCCAATTTAAGTCAAGCTCTATACATATTTGCATCTCTTTCAAGGGTACCTTATGTGACTACAAAATTTATCTCTAACAATTTATTCTTCCTAGATTGGAGGAAAATAAGAGAAATGTATTGTCAGAACTCCAATTTAAGTCAAGCTCTATACATATTTGTTTCTCTTTCAAGGGAACCTTATGTAACTACAAAATTGCTTTCTAACAATTTATTATAGTGGTTGTTTTTCCTAGATTGCAGGAAAATAAAACAAATGTATTGTCAGAATTTATTATAGTCGTTGTTCCAAATGCATTGATGACTCGTCATCTATGCATCAATCCCAATTACTTTTTATATTATATTTTCTTTTATAATTGTTTATTTTAAACTTTAAATGACCTAAAAATCTTGGTCA
The DNA here is from genome assembly GCA_001517045.1 of Pseudotsuga menziesii. Classification (NCBI taxonomy): domain Eukaryota; kingdom Viridiplantae; phylum Streptophyta; class Pinopsida; order Pinales; family Pinaceae; genus Pseudotsuga; species Pseudotsuga menziesii. The sequence continues at coordinate 494,567 of LPNX010716472.1, forward strand.
ACTACAAATTATCTATACATCAAGTACCAATTAATTTTTATATTCTTTTTTCTTTTACAATGGTTTATTTCTAATTTGAAACTACTACCACAACTAATTAAAACAAAACATTATTAAATAATAAATATAAATACAACACAAATACATAACTAACAACTTAACTGAAAACTTATTTAAACTGTTTAAATATCGAGATTAACTGCGTGAATTTTGGTTAGGGCGTTAAGAATCTACCAGAACGGGGCGGGGCTAATTAAGAGTTCTAATTAAAACGGGTTGAAAGTTCCAGTAAGAATCAAAGTCTCCGAGGTTTATCCATTTCTAGACTTGACTGAAGCCGAGTAATTATCTACTTCCTACTATAGTGACACATGTCGAATGACGCAAAAGTCGGCGTCATGCGTTAGTGGGTCCCATACTATAGTGGGTCCCAGACTATGCCTCGAGACCCCACCATTCAACACGATTTACCCGGGTGTGAAAAAAAAATGAAAGGTGAAAACGGAAGCAAGACCCCCGGCTTTCTCTTTATAAAAGAGCGGCCGACGGTTCAAGTAGGAAGAAGAATAGTGGGAGTTTTAGAGGGGGCAGGAATATCAAAGAGAAGAGTTGCTGTAGCGCTGCTAATTTTGCTGTTATTGTACGTTCGTGCCATCACCAGGGGATGCTAAGGCAATTCCAACATCCGAAAATCTCTTTCTCTTTTCTGACTGTTACTTCTTTTTATTGTTAAGCTGAGCCGCCATTGTTGCAGATGGAGGGTGGTCCGACAAAGGCCGATAAGGAGGAATTTTCAAACTGTCTGTCTTTGATCAAAGAAAATCCGTTCGTTTTAAGGCTTGCATTGTCGGCGGGTCTTGGAGGCTTGCTCTTTGGTTATGACACAGGTATTAACTGTCTGTAAATGTAAAAATTTGCGAAAAAGATTGTATTGAGAGATTTTATTCTTGATAGATCTGAGTTTGAATGAATATTCTGGTTGCTTTGAGCTTAAAATGAATGAATATTCTGTTGTTTGCTTGAGCTTAAGTTTGCTTAAATTTAGAAAAGATTTGCATTTGAGCTTAAGTTGGCTTAAATTTAGAGAAAGATTTGCATTTGAGGTAAAGTTTGCTTAAATTTAAAGAAAGATTTGCATTTGAGCTTAAGTTTGCTTAAATTTAAAGAAAGATTTGCATTTTCTTGACTGAATGTTTTGAAGTTTGCTTGAGATCTCTAATCATAGCGGGCGGATAATTCTGCAGGGGTCATTTCCGGTGCTCTCTTGTACATTCGAGATGATTTTAAACAAGTGGATCGCAGCACTCCGCTGCAGGTAAAGAGAATTTAATAAATTTGTGCTTCCATGCAGGATTGCTTTTCTTATCAGATTTTTAGGTTGATTGGTTGTGTTTCTTGGGTTACAGGAAACTATAGTTAGCATGGCCGTCGCTGGCGCTATAGTCGGGGCAGCCTTTGGGGGTTGGTTTAACGATCGTTTCGGGCGGCGATTTGCGTTGCTGTTGGCGGATGCTCTGTTTTTTCTCGGAGCTATCCTCATGGCGATCGCGCCGAACCCAAAAGTTTTGATTGCTGGGCGAGTATTTGTCGGATTAGGCGTGGGGATGGCGTCAATGACCGCCCCGCTGTATATCTCAGAATCATCGCCAGCCAAAGTGAGAGGAGCGTTAGTCAGTACTAATGGATTCCTTATCACAGGCGGCCAGTTTTTATCGTATCTAATTAATCTCGCTTTCACCAAGGTATGGAGTGAATTTCATTTTTAAAAGGAAGTAATTAACTCGGCCATGGCTGAATCATGTCACTTTTCTTGATGTAAATAACAAGGATGGAGTTGTTAGTAGGTAAAGCGATGAGAGCTTTTCATTAAAGTTTCATTCTTGTAACGACGATGTCCTTCAGGAGTGATTAAATATGAATTCAAGTGACATGTTTTCAGAAGTGATAAAATATAAATTGTAGGAGTGATAATATAAGTCACAATCTCTGTTCATCAGTTCATGTTCGCAGGAGTGATAAAATATAAGTCACAATCTCTGTTATTATCTTTGAATTCTAGTAACCTGTTTGCAAGAGTGATAAAATATAAATTGTAGTAGTGATAAAATATAAGTCACAATCTCTGTCCATCTGTTCATGTTCGCAGGAGTGATAAAATATAAGTCACAGTCTCTGTTATTATCTTGAAAAAGAAAAAGAAAATGAAAAAGTAAAAAATTTAAGAGTGAATGTTGCACTGTGTATATATTAGGGATTGGTTATTTATTTTTGGACTGTGTATATACATCCAAGAAAGAAAAAAATCTGTTTCATTAATACTCTGTTGCTAATTACTTATTTTCCATTTACCACAACCTGCAAACGATGAAAAATCCGTATGCTCTGACTTGGTCGGTGGACTGATTGTGTGCAAAATCCTGTTTGACTAATAGGCACCGGGAACCTGGCGCTGGATGCTGGGCGTTGCAGGGCTGCCGGCGCTTTTACAATTCATTCTGATGCTTACCCTGCCGGAATCTCCTCGTTGGTTGTATAGAAAGGTAATTGGTCAAAACAAGATATGTAGCTTGATGTGTCGGTAATTGATTGATTGTTTGACCTGGATCTCATAATGATCCCCATCCGGTTAATTACTGACTGCAGAAAGGAGAGGCCGAGGCTATAGCAATTCTGAAACGGATTTACCCGCCCGAGGCTGTTGACGATGAAATTCAATCCCTCAAGGAATCCTTGGAGTCGGAAATTGAGATGGGAACCACAGATAAGCCTCAGTATTGGCAGCTTTGGACTACCAAAGAAATACGATATGCCCTTTTCGTCGGCGTGGGCCTCCAGGTAAAAATTAAAGGAAATAAAGCAACTTTGTTATTCTAGGAAATAGGAAATTATGGTAAGTAACAGTTATAGTTGTGGTCGTGAAAATTGGTTGTTTAATTTCCCACCAAAATCTAAATTCAAGTAAAAGGCCTCCAAATTCAAGTAAAAGGCAAAAGCTTCTAAATTCGAGTAAAAGGCTTGTTTCAAAGTTAGGTAATCCCGAGTAAAAGGGTTTGTTTGAGAGTAGGTTAATCTTATACAAATTGTAAATCAATGACTGTTCTTTAACTCAATTTTTTTCCCACAGTGAATCCGGAAATGTGTCCAGAACATATTTATGAGGCTGCATCAGAAACCAGATGCAACCAGTGGCAAAACATGTGATAAGCTCTGCTAACGTTGGGATTGTTGTTGGCCTCTGCAGGTATTTCAACAATTTGTAGGAATCAATACCGTCATGTATTACAGTCCCACCATTGTGCAATTGGCCGGATATGCTTCCAACCAGACCGCCCTTCTCCTCTCTCTCGTCACATCCGGCCTCAACGCTACCGGCTCCATTTTGAGTATTTATCTGATCGACAAAGCAGGAAGGAAAAAGCTCGTGTTATTCAGTCTGTGCGGATGTGTTGTAGCGCTGGGCATGTTGGCCGGTGTTTTCTATCAGACTACGCACCATTCGCCTCTGGTGAGCAGGGCCGCAACCCAGCAATATTCCAATTATACTTGCCCAGCTTATGCAACCTCGTCAGGGATCTGGGACTGTACTAGATGCCTGAAGTCCAATCCGGACTGTGGCTTCTGTGCTGCCAAAGGAAATCAGGTATTATAAAGTTCTCTCCTCCTCGTCTCTTCTACAGTGATGGACCATGGTATATATCTTTGTTGGATTTAATTTATCTTCCTGCCATCCAAGAGCTGATAACCCCTGATATCGCTGCAAATTGGGTGTGGTTTGGGTGTCATGCTTTATACACTATTGTGGGCCTTATCTATATCTGTTACAGGTTTTTCTTTTTCACCTGGCCTCATCAAGCCTGACCAGTTAGCTGCTTGCAGCTGGATCACGTTTAATTGGGCAATAGCATCCTATCTTACAATAGTAGTATGTTGAGGTTCAGTGTCTTGGCAATTCATTTTTCACACAGATGTAAATGTTTTATGATGAAGAATTTGTGTTTAAACGACCATTCTTACACAATTCTCTATCATAAAACAGTTTCACTGTGGTTTGAGTGCCTTGCCATTAAATTGTGGTTTGAGTGCCTTGCCTAGTTTGGATGATAGATGTTGGGTTTTGTTATCTTCCTGTCATAGTAACAGATAGAAGTCTCATCACTTGAGCGTGGCTTGGGTGTCTAGTCTTAGAAATTATTGTGATTCTTATCTTTGTGATGTTAAGTTATCTTTGCTACATTGACATATAAGGATGTCAAGTTTTGCTACATTGGCATGTGAGGATGTCAAGTTTTGCTACATTGGCATGCATGTGAGGTTGTTAAGTACAATTATCTTTCTGACTTGTGAGGATGTTAAGTTTAATTATGTTTCTGGCCTCTTGGCTGATAGTACTGATATTCTACCATTTAAGTATTGTTTGTTTTCATGAGTTTGTTCTCCCTCTTCTTTATATGCTTCCTGATAAAAAGATATCTGTGATCTTCAAACATAAATTTCTCTTTGGATTAATATAATCTGTGTTTCTATTGCAGCTCTTGCCAGGAGCCTGCCTGATTGCAAACTCCACAACCAAGAAACTCTGTGAAACAACTGACCATCGTCCATGGTTCACTCATGGATGCCCTAGTCGCTTGGGTTTTCTCGCCATTGTTGGGCTGGGTCTCTACATTATATTCTTCTCGCCTGGAATGGGCACGGTCCCATGGGTGGTCAATTCTGAGATATATCCTCTCAAGTTCAGGGGCCTGTGTGGAGGAATTGCTGCAACTGCATGCTGGATTTCCAACTTGATTGTAGCACAGACATTTCTCACTCTGACAGTGGCCATTGGAACCTCCGATACATTTTTACTGTTCGGCTGCATAGCAGTGGCTGGTATCTTTTTCACCCTAGTCTTCATGCCTGAAACTAAGGGGCTCTCGTTTGACCAAGTGGAGGTTATGTTACAGGAAAGGGTGAGGTTGTTCAGCTTCAAGTTCTGGAAGAAGGATCATTCCAGGGAGAAATCCCTGAACATGGACCCCACAAAAACCAATGCCAAGGCCTTAAATAAATGAATATATTTATCTATAAAATCTCTAATGTTTGTACTGTAATCGTTTTAAAGGACATTTGACATTTTGTATACTGCGAGATGGAGTGTCGGTTTTTCAGAGTTGGTACGGGATTCCCCCGCATCGTTTCGGGTGTGAATCACAATGAAAAACTTATGGATGCGACCGGATTCCCGTTTCGATCTCATAATAGAAGTATGATAATTGCTTGTTTTATAAAAATCATTCCCCTCTTCTGAGACGTAATTTAAATGTGATGTGTTTGCTTTGCAAGTGGTCAATAAAACAAGAATGTGCCGTCATTCCAACGGAGAATTAGCTGTCCTGGCAAATGCATCTGTATGTATGTACAGCAAGCTACCAACCATCGCAGTCCAGGCTACTAGTAATTACGAGTCTCCATGAATTATGTATTATTATTTTAAAATTAGAGTATCTACAATTATTATACAGCAGTGGATGATCGCCATTTGGTTATTTCTGTGCTCTTTCTTACTGTGTGGCACATTGGTCCGCCAATTAATGTGTGGTTAAAAATGTAGGATGTGAACATTTGTTTTTACATGGATTTGAACATGGGTATGGCTTGGGATTTTTGTAATTTTGTATTTATTTTTAATTTCCAGGCAACTTCCGATTGATCGATTTAACATAAATGATGAGGGAGTCATCTGAACAGGGACGATTTTGACCTTTTTTTGGCCGGAATCCTGTGAATTTTGGATTTAAAATTTGGAATTTTTGTGGCGTGATTTTAATTATAGAAATAAAATCATTGGATACAAAAAACTCTTGTAGCATTCACACTTTACAAAATTTCAGTGTTCTTAATATTTTAAAATTCAATGAAGATTCATTACTGCACAACACACACAATTATCCTCTGTTTTGACAAATCTAATTATTAATACCACTCAATTATTTATTTATATATATTAATTATTTATAATTTTTTTATATAAAATTTAAATATAAATCAATTTTAAAAAATTGAATATTTTAACAACTTTATTTCTCTTACGTAATCTTCAGTCAAACTTACCTCTTTTCATAATATCAATTAAAAAAAATGTTATTTTACTAACCCTCGATTAACCGAGGTTAGTTTTATCACGTTATCAAGCTTACCTTTCTTATAGAATATTATTTTGAAATTGAAAACCATTCACATAGTCACTTTCTCGTGCAAATCTCGTCTAAGAGGAAATACTTTTATTAACGAGAGCGACAAGTGTCTTCACTGTTGCTAATAGATATTGCAATAAGAGGAAATACTTTTATTAACGAGAGCGACAAGTGTCTTGACTGTTGCTAATAGATATTGCTATAACACGAAAGCTTTAGAAAGGAAAACAAGGAAGAAAAACATTATTTGTAATGTGATTTATTTATTTTTTAAAAACTAATTATTACTCTAATGTAATGATAAACTTTATGCTAGTTGAAAATAAAAACATTAAAATGTATAAATTAGTATAGATCCAAAATAAGATCATTTTATGAAATCATAGCGATGAGAAGTCTATGGCGGAGCGGCTCCTCCCACGGCTAGGGTTTCCCTAGCCGCCGTCTTTCTTGCTGCGCAGATCTGGATCGCTGCTGCTGTCCTCAGCGTGGGGGTTGGCTGCCAAGTTTTCAGGTTGCCGGCTACAGCGTGGGTTCCTTCAGGTTTGGTTGCTTTCAGCGTGGAGTTTCAGTTTGGCTGCCGTTGCTTTCAGCCGTGGGTTTTCTAGAAATGGGCTCTCACGCCCAGCTCGCCGCCTTCAAGGCACTTGTTCAAGCTGCCGCTCCTCAGGCAGCTTCTCATTCTTCTTCCAAGTTCGTGAAAAAGATGGACGAGATCCCTTCTCTGGAGCTCTCTCCTTCGGATTCATGCAAGAAAGCTCTCATCCTCTCTGAGCAAGCCCTCATTGGTAAGTTCACAGGGTTGTGGCCCAGCCCTAAGGCGGTTGAGATCTGGATTGCAGAACATTGGAACCCTCTTCTGACAAGCCAGGTTTCTCTCTTTGCAGCTGGTCGATGGTTTTTTGTTTTCTTGTTCTCAAATAAAGCAGAAAGAGACCTTGTCTTTCGTTCAGGCCCTTTCTTCATGGGCTCGAGAGGTCTGTTCTTAGCCCCTTGGTCTCTAGGGTTTAACCCAGAAGCAGAGATCACTGCCGCTCCAGTTTGGGTAAGACTTCCTAACCTCCCTCTTCATCTTTGGGGGAAAAGCACTTTGATTGACATTGGTAATAAGCTAGGTCACTATTTAGACACTGCAGAGCCAAAAGGGGGTCAGTACAGATGTGCCCGTATCTGCGTAGAGGTGAATCTAGAGAAAGGGCTCCCTGAAGCCCTAAAGCTTACTTTAGGAGAATGGAGCCACATTCAAGAACTGGACTATGAGCAGATCCCTTTTAAATGCAACTTCTGTCATGTTTACGGCCACTTCGCTAAAAGCTGCCCCAAGCTTGCAGAACCACAGAAACCAGCAAATATCCCAACTTCCAAAGATTCAGAGTTCCAGACGGTCTCTAACCGACACCGTCCTCCCAGGCGAAAGGAGCCTCAAGTGTCTCAGCAGAAGGCCTCCCAAGAACCTCCTGCAGATCCTCCACGACTGGAAAACAAAAATAGTTTTGCAGTTCTCCAGGAAGATGAAGTACAAGAACCTGAAGTAGCAGCTGTCCAGGAGCAGGGCAACCTTGATCCCATTAGCGCCTTGGAGGCAGTTTCTCCAAATCCCGCTTCCCTCGGCTCGAAGAAAGATCCCATCGATTTGGGTGGCGAGACCTCAGCCCAGGTAGGACTGGCATCCTTGGTCCCTTCTTCAGAGGAGGCCTTCGACTCTGAAGACTTTTCAGCTCCTTCTCCTCCCCTCACCAGAGGAAGGAAGACAAATAAAGAACGCAGAGAAAAAGAAGCAGCCTCAAACATCAGCACGGGTTCTCAGAAGAAATTGGATCCTTTCATTAAGGGACACTCCTCTCTGCCTGTTTAATGCTTTGCTTCTGTATTCTTCTCTGCTCACAATTTGTGAGAGTCTACTCTTGTAAGCAGTACTTTTCTCGAAATAGCTTCAGGAACATTTGGGACTCATTTCTCAAAGCACTTTTAAGAAGGCTGACTGTTTTATTTGAGGCCATCAGCCTTCTCTCTCAGAATTTCTCCTTGTGCGCCTGGCTGGGCTACAGCCTTTTTTTAAAATTTATAAAAAAATTTCAGTTTCTGTTAAATTAAAAAAAAAAAAAAAATTAGTATAGATCCATTTTAAACTAGGATATATCAAGCATTGAGAGGGATCCAATTTTTTGAGGTGTATATTTGTTTACCATTTGGATCCCTTTGGGTACTTGATAGATCTCTGTTTAAAATGTATCTATGCTAGTTTAATTTTATTTAATTTTATTTAAGTTGATAAGTAATTTATTTTTTTCATTTTTCATTTTTAAATATGTTTTATTTATGTTGGCTAGCATAACGTGACAGGATCTTCCCCATACAAGATTGGAGAGCACCTCACTTCTCTTGGTGCATTAAGCATGTGGAGCACCATTAACTAAGTTTGTAAGCACAAATTAAGAAATATATGAACTATTTGTGATTGAATTTTTGCAGTTTTTGATTGGTGACAAAGTTATGTTGAGTTCGATTAAAAATGTCTAAATAGGGACCAAATGCATATCCCTCGTCCCACGCCAATACTATGTAAGGGAACCTCTTAACCTTGAACTATAGAACAAAAAGAAAATCATTGAAAGGGAAAGTATTCTAAGAAGAAAGGTGGTGTCTAAAGACATCGTTACATCATTTAAGCACATAGCATTATGATCAGAACATCACAACGCATATTGAGCATACTTTAACATACACACTCTCTCACACTTTGATACAACCCATAGGGTCATTCTTTTATAGTTTACAGATCTAACGAACTCCCTAAAAGTGAGGAAGTTCTAGTCCACAAATAGAGGCCATTCATTCTAATGGTCTCCACAAAATCCGCAACACACCAAATTGTAGTTGGTTGTTGTATTCATGCTGACCACAATCTTATTGACCATTTAGTCGTTCCTCCAACTTTCCTATTTGAGACTCTAGTCGACTCTGCTAGTCACATGTTGTCTAAAGACTGATTGCCTCCTAAAGATCTTGAGGTGTGATGAACCACCAATACCTTAGGTTCCAACACACCCCCATCAGCGCAATGCTCTCAAGATTCGGGAGGTATAATTACTTGTTTTGAACTTGCCCCCATAATTACATTTTCTTGAAGCCCAATCATAGCCTAAAGTCTCACAAACTTAGCTTCTGGTAAGGGGTTCACATATATCAACAATTTGATCGTCCGTCCTACAATAAACAAGTGAACCAACATTTTCCTGTACCAACTGTCTCAGATAATGAACATGAAGTTCAACATGCTTCATCTTGCTATGAGCAATAGGATTATCAACAACTTAAATTGTACTTTAATTATCATAGTTTATAATACTGGAGGTCTAAACAGGAAACCCAAGCTCAACGAGAAGTTGAAGAATCCAAACTACCTCTATACCTGCATTGACAATGCCACGATACTCGGCTTCTGTAGTAGAAAGAGAGAATACCTTCTATTTCTTACACAATGAGACCAAGGGTCTAGAGCTCAGTCGAAACACATAGCTAAAAGTCGACTTGCAGTCATCAAAGTCACGACCCCAGTCAAAATCATTGAACCCGATTAGTGGTTTTGTATTATGACAATACTTAATACCATACTGATCAGTACCCTTAAGATAGAGAACAATTCTCTTTGCAACCTTCTAGTGGATTTATTGAGGATCTTGCATGGACCGAGAGACCACGTTAACAACAAAGGAGAGTTTAGGATGACTATGAGTTAAGTAAATTAGGATATCGATCAACGATCGATAGAGAGAAGAATCAACTTGTGGAGATGCATAGCCTTTTGACAACTTTACCCTCGACTGATAAGGTGTAGCATAGGAATTACAGTCGTTCATCTTGAATCGTTTCAAAAGTTATAAGGCATATTTAGGTTGAGAAGAAAAGATGCCATCCTCCATTTGGAAAATTTGAATGCCAAGAAAGAAATGCAAAAGACCAAGGTCAGTCATTTCAAAGGTATTTGCAAGTCATTTCTTCAAGCCCAAAATAAATTGACATTATTTCTAGTTATGCCTAAATCATCAACATACAATGCCACAATCAGAGTATCACCATAAACATGCAATACATAAATACTCTGATCAAATTTACAACATTTGAAGCCAAGATTGATAAAGAAGCAATCAATCTTCTCATACCAAGCACAAAGTGGCTATTTCAAGCCATACAATGATTTCTTCCATCAACAAACAAGACCAAAATCTATCTCAAAGTGAATCATTTATCTCCATCTCTCTCATCTCTTTCCACATTCTTCTAATTTAGATCTTGAAGATAATATGCCAGTTGTTGATGATCATGTGCATACTTCACTAGATGGTGGAGCACTATTTGATCAGTTTGATGTTTTAGAGGATTGATCACACTCTGTAGTTGTTGGTTTCTTCCTCACTCTCATTGTAGCATTGCTTCTTATGTATTCATCTATGTTGATTGGCTTGGTTCCTTCAAGATCTACGAAAGATTGAGAATCTTGTGCATTTTCCATTGTCTTGGCGCACTTTGGACTCATGTTCCACCTTCTTGGAGTTGATATCCAAACTCCTTTGTTCTCATAGTCTTAAAATTCAAATTATTAGGATCGTCAACCAATTGTCACAATTCAGTCACATTCATAGCCTCTCAGGGGTTCACTTTTTGTCGTTCCATTGGATGTTTTGAAGTATGGAGTATTTTCATTTTCTCTCATTGTCATGTTTCCTATCCACTACATGATTTTGATTGGCATGTGTTCTCATATTTGTGACAGAAGATGGAGGACACAACCATTCACTTGGAGTTGATTCTACTTCATTTGGGCCTAATCTTGGTTCGAATTCCATGGCTCTAGCACCTCATGACTCATTTGGACCTAATCTCAGGAACTTCAAGTTTGGTGAGCACCTTCATTCCCTTGCAAACTATGTAGAGAGAAAGAACATGATCCAGACATGGGAGCAACATTATCTTCTTCCAAGCATAATATTTCTATAAACATCTAATTGAGTTCACACCTACTTGGATTTTGGAGCAATTACTTATGGTGCACCTCATGTCCATTTTTTAGGGAATATTTTCCCCTTGTGGTTTTTCCTCTTTCCTCCGTTCAAATGGATTGATAATGTAAGGGTGACTGTAATCCTTTGTTGCTTTGGCCCTCAATAATTCTCATGCAAACTACCATTTTGGCTTAGGGGGGAGGGGGGGGTGTTGGAACATAATTCCACATAGGCCATAGGTTAAAATGCTTTCATTAAAGTTCTAAAGTGTTTAGTGTAAGGCGTTCCATGTGTTTAGGGTTGCAGGTTCCTAGTCCTAGACACTAGTTATCCACTTTTGACCATGATAGACTAGTATATTAGCTTCTTTCCTTCTTTTACTCACGCTTTTACTACTTTGAGTGCACTTCCTTCTTAATCCTGCTTTTATCCATCTTTTATGAGATATGTTAGCTTTATACTGCTTTTTTCTTGGATTATCAGTCAGTCACATTCATATCCTCTCAGGGGTTCACTTTTTGATGTGTCATTGGATGTTCTGAAGCATACAGTTATTGCATTTTCTCTCACTGTCATGCTTCCTATCCACTGCATGATTTTAATTACATATAGGCCATAGGTTAAAATGATTTCATTAAAGTTATGAAATGTTTAGTGTAAGGTGTTCCATGTGTTTAGGGTTACAAGTTCTTGGTCCTATACACTAGTTATCCACTTTTGACCATGATAGAATAGTATAGTAGCTTCTTTCCTACTTTTTCTCATGTTTTTACTGGCTTGAGAGAACTTCCTTATTTATCCTGCTTTTATCCATCTTCTTTGAGATATGTTAGCTTTATAATACTTTTCTCCTAGATTAGCATTAGGAAGTTGCACTAGGATGAGTTTGGTCAATATTTCCACTTTTTTGCTTACACCACTCCATATTTTTCACCCAAAAGCCACTCACTAGCTAATTTTACGCCACTCATGGCCTACCAAGTCTAATCTTTCCCATTTATGACCTATAACTTTGAGTTGGATCGACACATATCTAGATTTGGGGAATTAGTAACATCTAAGACTTCTATTATTGTGAGCTATTTGAATTTCCGCTTTGGCTATCGAATTTCGTTATTGAGGATGTATTATAAATGTAATCATATTGGTGAATAATAATTAGATAGATTTTATACCAATTGAGTTCTCTCTCTTATGTTTCTAGTTCATTATTTCTTCTCTATTCTCTTCTATCTCTATTGAAATTCTAAATAAGGATTATATTCATTCTTAGATCCATTGTGAAAATTCTAATATGGTATCATTGCCATAAGTTAAGCATAACTACTTGTAGTAATGCACTAGGAGAAATGGAGTTACCACATAAATCATGGGAAAATTTCCTTGAATCCATTGGATTCTACCTAGGTGTGAAGCACTCTCTCAGTGTGCCTATTGTCTTAAGAAGAGACTCATTAGAATGAATTAATATTCCATACATATCTTCAAAGTGTTTGTTTGCAGGTACAATTTCTCAGAAGTTGTTCAAGAAGAAGAAAAATGACAGAAATCTCAACACTATTTCGAATTGGTGCAAGTCTCCTTCTCCCTCGGTTTCTTCCTATGAAGCATATCTACATGAAGAAGACATTCGACCTACTCTTGTTGATTAGGAGCTCATTTATCTCCATCTCTCTCATCTCTCTCCACATTCTTCTAATTCAAATATTGAACATAATATGTCAGTTCTTGATGATATTGTGCAAACTTTACTAGATGATGGAGCACTAATTGATTAGTTGGATGTTTTGGAGGATATATCATAGTCTATATTTGTTAGTTCCATCTTCACTCTCATTGTACCACTACTTCCTATGCATTCCTCTATGTTGTCTGGCTCGATTATTTCAATATCTAATGAAGATGGAGAATCTTGTGCATTTACCATTGTCTTGGCGCACTTGGGACTCATGTTCCACCTTCTTGATATCCAAACCCATTTGTTATAAAATTATTCAAATTTTAATTCTAAGCATCATTAGTGAGTTGTTGCAGTTTAGTCACATTTAGAGCCTCTCAGGGGTTCACTTTTTGATGTGTCATTGGATAATCTGAAGCATGGAGTTAATGCATTTTCTCTCACTGTCGTGCTTCCTATCCACTGCATGATTTTGATTCTCATATGTTCTTAGATTTTCACAGAAGATGGAGAACACCACCATTCTCTTGGAGTTGATTCTACTTCATCTATACATGATCTTGGTTCAAAATTCATGGCTCTAGAACCTCAAGACCCATTTGTACATGATATTAGGAATTTCAATTCCAGTGAGTGCCTTCATTCGCTTGTACACTATGCAAAGAGTAAGCACATGATGAAGACATGGGAACAACATTCTCTTCTTCCCAAGAAGAAGATTCCTCCAGACATCTAATCAAGTTCACGCCTACTTGGAGTTTGGATCAATTGTTTATAGTGTACCTCATGTCCATTTTTTAGGGAGGATTTTCCCAAAGTGGTTTTTCCTCTTTCCTCAATTCATATGGATTAATAATGGAAGGGTGACCATAAGCCTTTGTTGCTTGGTCCCTTAATAATTCTCATTCTCACTACCATTTTGGCTTGAGGCAAGGGGTGTTGTTGGAACATTATTCTATCTAGACCATAGGTTAAAATACTTTCATAAAAGTTCCTAAGTGTTAAGTGTAAGTTGTTCCATATATTTTGGGCTTATAAGTTCCTAGTCTAGTGTCCTGGACACTAGTTGTCCAATTTTGACCATCATAGACTAGTATAACATCCTCTTTCCTGCTTTTTCTCATGCTTTTACTGGCTATATCCCACTTCCCACTTTATCTTTCTTTTATCCAAATTTTATGAGATATGCCATCTTTATACTACTTTTCTTCTGGATTAGGATTAGGAAGTTGCACTAGGATGAGTTTTGGCAAGATGGCCACTTTTTTATTTACACCACTTCCATATTTTTCTCCCAAAATCCACTCATTGGTTGATTTTATGTCAGTCATGGCCTACGAAGTCTAATATTTCCCACTCCAGACCTCTAGCTTTGAGTTGGATTGACACTTGTCTATATTTAGGGAATTAGTAACATCTAAGCTTTATATTATTGTGATCTATTCGAATTTCCTCTTTGGCTATTGAACTTCCTCCTTGAGGTATAAATGTAACCATATTAGTGAATACTAATTAGATGGAGTTTATACCAATTGAGCTCTCTCTCTTATGTTTCTAGTTCATTATTTCTTCTATATTCTCTACTATCTTTGTTGCAATTTTAAGTGAGGATTATGTTCATTGTTAGATCCATTGTGCAAATTCTAATAATATATACATACAAAATCTAGGAGTGGACATGTCAACCAACATGGAGAATGGACTTATTCATCAAGAAAACAATAATTTACATAGGCCTGAAGTAGATACAATGGTAGAGATTAATGAGGGAAACAAGGAGAGTACCCTTTCATAGGTTTTAGAAACCATGAGAAGTTTAACAGCTGAACTAAAAAGTTATAAGGAATATAACAAAAAAGTCATGAAAGCACATGAAGAAAAGAATGAGTTGAATGAGGTGTTGCTATGGAAATATTTCAAAAATCAAGAAGCAGAAAACTATTGATACACATTAGAATTATTATTTATCTTTAACTTCATAGGAAAGTACAGAAAAATTAGCAGATTCTTCTAATAGAAAGGAAGTTGAGACTTCTAAATCTAGTAGAGATGAAAAATGAAACAACACGTCAAAAAGGAAAAGGAAACATCAAGAACAATTACTAAGGGTATTCAAAAGATTGAACCTCTAACCTTTAATGGATAATCCAAGATCAGAGCTGAAGCATATGCTTGGCTCTTGAGAAAATCCAAGGATTTCAATATTCATGACCACTCCAACAACATGAAGGCCAAGATGACAATCCACAATTTGAATAGGAAAGCTAATATATGGTAGAAAGACATAAATTTCGTTAAGAGGATAAAAGAGATAAATATAGAATAGATGGGTTTTAATTAGAAACACTTCTAGAAACAATATCTATTTGAAAACTATTTTAAATGGAAAACAAAGGAGTTCTATGAGTTAAGATTATGAAATATGTCAATGGAAGAGATAATCAATAAATTTCCATAATTGTTTCATATGTATTGTACATTAAATATGTCAAAGTCAAAATTCAATGGTTTCTTAATTGTTTACCACTATCCTACAAGAACATCATAGCATTTGATAACCCCAAAACAATTCAATAAATATTACAAAAAGATAGACTATGAGCAATACAAACAAAGAGGTGAAACTCCAAGAGCATGACAAGAAAATAAGCATGGCATATTTAATCAACATAAAAAGGGGTTCAAGCTGACACCTTTCAAGAAAATGAATAGAGGGAATCAAGGAACCAACTACAAAAATAAACAAACTAATTAGAATGGATACAAGCATGAAAAATTTATGAACAAATGGCCTAATGAACATGTTAAAGGACCCCCAACATGTTATGGATTATTGTAGAGTTTTCCCTCATGCAGATAGGTGAGCACTCTCTTGGATCCTTTCCCTTATCCAAGGAAAAATCTAGGGTATACATATATGAAATTCCCCACTACATCTGGATATCTAAGTAATATATCCAATCATTCATTCACTTCTACACATGAGATATGAGAAGAGGGGAGAAGGAATGACATACCTCAACTTATGTGATATACTTTGGTGAATATATATAATATCTATTGCAGATGTGGTAAACTTGGTTCTAGATCCACTTATCCAACACTACACACAAAGAGACATACAAATCCTTATAAAAAATCCCTTAGCACATACAATAATGCATAATAATAAACATAAGCATATAAATATAAGCTAACATCCACTTGATCTACTATGATGTACATAAAAAAAGAATAGATCCATTATACACATATAATGAATTATGTCGATCTGAAACATAGACAATCATAGATAACCATACACATCATGATGGGGAGAAATATCATATGTCTATATAATGCAATAACAAGAGATACACAATAATAAGTTACCTTGTGTTGATGGTGCAGATCTCTTCCAATGTTCTTGATCCAAGTGTTAGAATATTGTACAATACTGAGAGGGGGGGTTAATCAATATTGATAACTTTTAACAATTTAAAACCACTTTTAACTTATTCATTAAAACACAAAATCAACAAGATAATCAAAACACAACATTTATCATGGAATCCTAATTGGGAAAACTACAAACACTTTCTATAACTACAACATTATATTTACAATTGTTTTTGCAAGCTACAACTTGCTGGAGACACCAATCCTTAAGTTTTTTAGCTACAACTAAAGGATGCTACAACAGCTTGGCTCATGCTTTCTCCAACGAACAAGGATGCTACAACACACTATTTTCCAACTACTACTGGAAGGAGCCTATAACCCCCTTGTGGGCTTTCACCCTACCCTAGCACCACCCTACCTCCCTAATTTGATATTTTTCTTCAATTGTGTTACTGATTATTCTTCACTTCATTGCTCTCCGTCTTCTCTTATTGTTACATTGATCTAGATTGCTGAGGCATCTTTCTTCCACTTTGAACTTCTATTTAAATACTTATTTCATCATGTCTTTGAACAATTATGTATTTTCATCATTGTATCCCTTTATTAAAACCTTTTCACCAATGCATCTCTTCATTACGAAAACATGCATTTTCATGAACTGGTTGAAAACAACGTAAAACCCTGTTTTGAAAGACCTATAACTTTGTCTTCAAGCATCTTTTAGGAGAAATAAGACCATGCTAAGATGCACACATCAACAAGATACATCGTGATGGTCTCAGATTATTTTTAGCATTTTCCTACAAAATATAGCGGGAATTTTACTAGGGAAAATTAGACCGTTTTTTCAATACTTAGTCAATTTTCAGCATATTTCCCAAAACAATCTGAAAAATCATTTTGGAAGACCTGCAATTTTTTCTTCAAGCAAGTTTTAGGGGAAATAAGACCATGTTCAGATGCAAACATCAACAAGATAAAACCTTATGGTTTCATATAATTTTTATCAGTATCCTACAAAATATGGAGGCCATTTTACTAATGCTACTTAGGTAGAGTTACCAGAACTAAAACAGTGCAAATAATGCCAGAAATCACTTTTGTAAGACTAATAACTTTATTTTCAGATGCTTCCTTGACAAACCAATCACATGGTTATATGCACAAGACAACAATCTATATGTCTATATCCTCAGAATCATTTAATTCATCAAATATAGAAGATGACATGTATTTTACAGAGGCCCCTGAGGCAGATTAAGAAGAATTTATACTTACGTCAATTTTTTAGAGTTTCAACAAGTTTCCATATGTTTACATAATGGTGTCAAATTGTAAAAATGACTTCATGAGAGGAATAGAACACCATCATATGACTTTGCAACCTCATCACACATGCCACATGCCATCACTTCCTTTGCTATTCCTTTGTCATTAATGAGCTCCTTTGACATCAATGGAAACCATACTCAACATTCTCCCCCTTTGGAATCGATGGAAAAAACTCTTCAATTTTATCCCCCTTTGACATCTACCCCTGCCAACATGTATCCCCTTGACATAATGCCTTTTTTCCTATTTTCTTTTTTTCTATATCTATTGTAGGGATATTACTTGCAACTTTTGTCTAAGATCCTCAAATGCTTCTTTAGGTAGTGGCTTAGTAAATATATCACCTATATGTTCTGTTGTATCAATATATTCCAATTTCACCACCATCTGTGATACTTGATACCTTAAAAATGTGATATTTTATAGGGATGTGCTTTGTCTTGGAGTGCATAACATGGTTTTTTGATATGTTTATGGGTATGGTATTGTCACAATTTATCACTATTGGATGCTCATACTTTACAAGTAAGTATTCCAATGTATGTTTTATCCAAATGATTTGGTTGCAACATGATACAACATCAATGTATTCATCTTCTGCTATAGATAGTGCAATGGAGGTTTGTTTCTTGCTTAGCCATGATACCAAACAGTCTCCCAAGTAGAATGTTGCTCCACTAGTACTCTTTCCACTAGTACAATATGATAGATAAATTACCAAGCAACCAAAAAATTTGGTCACCACAGTTTTTTCAAGGGATAAATGACCAAAATTGGGAAATTTTAAGTGAGACAATTAAAAATGACCATTCTGCTCACAAAATAAGAACTAAACTAAAAATGACCAATTTGGTAACGGTATAAGATCTAAACTAAAAATTACCACATAACAATTGGTCATTTATTTGGACATTTTTAGTTGTCTCACTTCGACAATGAAAATTTACAAATTTGACAATGAATTTGTACAATTTACTAAATCTTAACACTGTAGATGGATTTAGAGACCCTCTTTAGGGGGTCTCTGAATCCATCTGCAATGTTAAGATTTAGTAAATTGTAACATTGTAGATGGATTTAGAGACACGAGTGATCATGTAAATTGTGTCACTTGACGACAAATATGGAAAATTGTACTTTTGATAATGAATTTGAACAATTTACTAAATTTTAACACTTAAGACCCCCTTAGGGGAGGTCTCTGAATCTATGTGCAGTGTTAAAATTTATTAGTTTGTAGACCCCCTCATGTGTGGATATGACAACAAAATGGACTAAAGGAGATATATCCATGTCCTCCATGGATGTCTTACATTTTAATTCGTGAGTCTGATCACTAGATTTGTATGGCGACTATGAGAAATCAATTATTCGATAGTTTTTCTTAAGGAAATAAATTATTTTAATGTTTTTATTTGCTGTATTTTACACTTTTTTGAATGTAAATTTAATCGATTAATGTTTTTTCTAACCATGAAAGCATTTATTTTGTCCTTTTCCATTTTTTTTTTTTTTTTATAGATTTGATTGTTACAACCTAGAACATAGAAACAAAATATTTATGCATATTTTAAANATGTGTACATTTGTAAACAAAAATCCTTAATTACAGAGGCTTTAAAGCCATGAATGTTTGAATGAATATAAAGGGAAATATATGTTCTGATACATGCCTACAATAGAGTTGTTTGAAGATTAGACAAAATATTTGAAGAAATGCATATATTATTAATAGGGAGTGCATGTATAGAGATGCTCATATTAGATTTTGAAGAAAAAAAAATTAACTTCACATGGGATGTATAAGACATCTCACAAACCATAAGGTAAAGCCTTTCATAACTTATTAAGGTTGCCAAATATTTTTATTAAATAATATATTGCTAAAATAGTTATTATTAGTAATTCTATATTCATACACAAATTATAATGATAAAAAACAACACTAACATTTGAACCTCCAATTGACATCCTAATACAACAATTCTTGGGGATATATTTATAAGGAAAACATTTACTTGACACACAATAGTAGACCCTAGAAAAATTTGGGTTCCAAAGCACAATTATTCTTTATGGATCAGAATGGATTAAGAAGATTCATTAAACATCCCTTGTTTTTAATCCTTGATTCAAAATTAAAATAAGGGTTCCCCTCCACTTGTCCCCTCAAAATGTTTGAGAAGGAAAGGGGGATATTTTCCTATGCCACTCCTGTCTTTCCATACCCCTTCTCCTCGTGAAAGATGTTATGAATTATAACATCATATTTATATTTCCATGGTGGAGGCCTTGGCGAGTGATATTAAATTTAACAAAATTCATTTCCTCCCTTGCAAGAGATAATGGTGATGGGTCATTTTGTGGACATAATAACAAAATATTTGAAGAGATCTGTGGCATAGTTTAAAATCAGATTTCTAATTTTTGTAAGATGACCTAGATGCTCTGGTATTTTTTTTCTGCGACGATTATATTGCTAACATGATGGAGGAATACAATATGCTCGAGGGAGCAGAGGGATTCCTGTTCCTGTTCTCAGCCGTGGAGGTTTATGATTTCTTCACTGTCTATATCAAGGAGGCGATGATGATCATGTGGTTGTGGGATTTTATTGACACAGATCCGTCGACAGGAGTTCACGCTCTATTGACACCCTTAACTCGACGATCTCCCTGAGAACCGACCTAGATAGATTTTACCCTATCCAACAACACCTGTGAAGCAGATGAAGTCTTACCCAATATTTTCAAGGGAGAACCCTCGTAACCATGTTTCCGTAGTAAGGAGGGTTTGTGCATCTACTGTGTAGCTATTGCAACATTACTTCAAAGATCCAAACAAGGGTTTATTATTGTAGATTCATATAATTAACCATCATATCACATCAACATATTCAGAATGCAACATTAGAGTTACTCTTAAATAAATCGATCACCATAACATGATTCAAAACACAGAAACATCGCATCATTCAAAAACAACAGACCTACTGCGACATTGATTCATTCAAATTGCATCATTCAACACAGGAAAAGAAAAAAGACATCGAACACAGTCTTTCCATCAACCTCCATGATATCATATTATGTCTGCATCAAAATAGGTTTTCAAACAACAACTTCAAAATTGCGACAAAACAGAGATCACTCTTCCGTAGAGCACAATTTAACATTCATCCCTTGATTCACATAGCATGCCTGATTCACAAATATATTGATCAAATAAAGATAAGATATGGCCATCTCAACATTACATTCCAATCTCTATTTATAGGCTTGCACCTTTTACAAAATGGTCCACTTTGATCAACTTCTTAACTAACTTGTACCAAAACTACAAAATTATGACCAATTGCTACAAAATCATGACCAAGCCGATTCTTTGTCGAATTTTCCTCCTTGCGCACCATCCTTGGACTTGTGCATAATATTCAATTTTTCACATTACCCTTGGTGCTATGTAGCTTATCCTCATCAAAAATCCCTGCCAATAGCGGCCCAACACAATCTTGTGGCTCGCCCTCGAGCCACATCAACTAGAAATAGTATAGTCATCTATTTTGATCTTGAATTCTTCATATTGTTGTTTGAATTATTCTACTTGATCCTTCATCTTGTCACTGATATCCATGTAGGCTGTGAAATATTGTTCAAGTGGGTGTTCAACAATATTCACGGTCACCTCTCTTTGAATTTCCTGCACTACTTGAAGCTCAGTTACTGCTTTTAAGGATAACCGCTTGCCAATATCCTGGAACTCCTTGAGCTGAGTTGTGCATCACTTGTGACATTCCCACACTTTGGTGACTTGATCCTACAAATCCTTTAACTTTGTCTCCTTCGTGACTTGTACTACCGACGGCATTGCTCTGAGTGATGTCTACAGTGCAACCAACTATGCTTCTGCTTCCCGCATTTGTGTATTTTACTATTCCAACTGCTCATCCAGGACCATGCTACCCAAAAAATGCATGGTGGCATATGTAATCAACTTGGCCTCTTTTTCACTCTTCTCAAGCCATGTCACTGCATCCTCAATGGCACCTTTTCACTCAACAACTTTCTCTGGAGGTGTTCTGAGGTTCACTACTTCCCGCAAGTCTTACAGGTCCCTTTTGAAGTTCGCGATGATCTGTCCTAGATTTTAGGATTTGGATTTCGCGTCCATGTCCTCCCACTATCTCTGGGATTTCATGTTAGGCAAAAGAAACTGCCTTCTCCAGCAGTGTTCTATCATCCCATAGTTGTGCCTCTCCACAATTAGTCTGTCCTGTGCCTTCTTCAAGTTCTCAATCTCCTACTGTGCTGCCACTTCTCTCTCTTGTGATTTTAATAGATGATCGCTGATGATCTGCTCATGATAGACCAGATCCTAATTTTCCAACTTTTGTAACCACACCAATGTGTGCATTGATAACTCGTTCATGTCTAGTGCGATTGTTTCAAACCGCTGTAGAGAGGAATCAACATCATCACTCTACATTTATAATGCATGCAGTGGAATTGGCATGATCTTGACCCATTTTCTTGTATTGATCTCACCCATTCTATACAACAAGTTGGTTTTGGGAAGCCCGTCCAACATTGCATTGATTAAATATTGCAGTTTCAAATTTACCTCTGAAAATCCCTTAGTCGATTTCTGCCTCAGTTGAGTCTCATTTGCAGTTGTTTCCATTTGATTACTGCAATGATGCGGTTCACTTGTTCATCTGCCATTGGCACTATACTGCTTACTTCACCTCATTATTATCTTCGCTTTGTTATTTTCTCCTTGTATTACCGCTCCGCTTCTGAATTTGTCAGATTCCTTGATGATGCTTCCCACGACTCTTGATCACTTTCATGCACTGGTTCTTGATATTTTGTGGTGTTGGTTGGAGGACTCGCTACAACATATGATACTTCTTCCTCACTCATTCGCTCCCTCCACTCTGCAGGCCAATTGACCACTATCGCATCCATATCTTCATAGGTTAGCTTATATTGCGTGGATAACCACTACTTTTATGGGTCCCTCCTTGCATGCACATGGATTGCAAGTGGGCCCATTCCGAATCTAACAAACCTTCTGTATTTTGGTGCCGCTCCTTTCATTAAGCGCAGAATATTTACTGCTACGTCCTACAATGCATCCCATTACAACCAAAATTGTATTTGCGTAATCGTTCAGCCGTTCATCCTGACTAAGATACCAAATATTTTGATACCTTGGGCCTTTGCATATTTGGGTGACCGCAACATCCATGCCCTGATAATCCTCGGGCTCCATCCATGCGACCAAGGAAATTATAATTATCATCCAGCTATAAGTGAATGGATGCTTCCCCTCCTGGACCAACACGATTTCTTCATTCAACTGATTGAGTAGAAATAAAGACCAATTCATCTTCACACCCTCAACGCACAGCTCTACACATGTGATTACTCCTGAAGTACACTGATTCGGTCTATTATTTCACACTACATTTATGGGAAGAATATTTGTTGTAACTCGAACAAACTTATCATTGATCGTATCTGTGACATATGTCTGTTTGTCGCGATCCAAGCCATATTTCTTCTTTATCTTGGAATCGAACCGCTTACCATTATCTTTGCCGTGGAAGTACTGCGATGGGTTGGGTCCCTGCATGGGAAACCCCTTAATCTATGATATCAATTCGACAGTGACTGGTACCGCTCAGTCCAACCATAGATAAACACCATGGAAACATGCCAACAACTGCTTGGAACACGCATTGGCTTACACCAACCTATCAAATTGTGGTATATGGACGAGGCCTAAAAGCCCTGATTGCTGCAATCCATCGCCCACTGCAGTGGGGTGCACACCATTGGGTCACTCTCCAGCCCAGTCCTTGCCTCAAATAAATCATATGTGCACTCAATATACACCAACAGATCTTGGTCTTCATATTTCATCCGCATTAATAACGAAACAATGTTGAAGGTGCACTTCATCCCCATCGGTAGCACCGACATGCGAATTGGATACTCCTGATTCTATGTCAACTTCCATGGCTCTGCGTTGGGATTACAAGGTGGAACAAAACTAGGGATGTCCATAGTGGTCACCTCAGTTCTTGAAATGGAACCCTCAGCTCCAGTCATTGATGGCCCCACCTGTGTTGCAGCTTCTGCTTCTGCTCTAGTTGAAGTTTGCATCTTCTTCTCCTTCTTCTTTGGTGACTCGGGCCAATTGGGCCCCCTCTTCTTGCGTATAACTAGCAATGAACCCATCGACATGCTGGATGCCTCTTCTTCAATGGGCACACCAATAATTGGTGAATCCCTCATACCCACACTTGAAATCTCTTATGACATTGGTGCACTCTGCATTACTCATAATTGCTCAGTAGACTCTCGACTCGGCTCTACAATCCCACTCAAATCTACAACTAAATAATCGCAATGGTGCCTCCAAGCCACATCTCGCTAATCCTTATAGTGCAGGATCACCTGTTTGAAAGATTTTCTAATCATCATGACCAAATTTTCCATTCATCAGCCAAATCTGTCACTGATCCTCCTAATATAACGGTCAGATCTTCCAATAATGTGCGTATTGTCAAATGGCACCGCCAGTTAATGTGTTTAAATGTTGCATTAACTTCTGATTTGACTCTATCACATCCCTACAGACGCCGCCACACTACTCCCTAACTGTGACTTCGACATTTTTGCTTGCGTTGCCACTTGTTTCCAGTGTGCCAACCTCCTCATTACTGCCTCATGCAAAAAACACTTTTTTCCTATGCAATGCCTCAAGCATCACGTTGCATTGGGATCTCCCTTTCGGGATTGAGTCGGCTTCCATTCACTAACTTAGGCAACATCGCACCATTAAACGGTTGCAACTATACCGCACCTCCTTCGGTAATGAAATTGATTACATAAGGACCTAGATAATGCATTTGCAACTTACCTAGATGTTTCACAAACTTACTGTCTTATATAAGTACCAAGTTTCCTTGTTGAAAGTTCCTGTTCTTGATGTGTTGATCATGCCATGATTTATGTCGATCCTTCCCAATGTGTTGATGAAATCCTGTGACGAACTGGTCTTCTTCTAGCTGCACCAACTGAGCGAGGAGCTCTTCTAGTGCTCCTTCATCTTCCATCCCTGTTGCTACTATGATGCACAGACTTGGAACTATATATTCCATTGGCATTCCTGCTTCTTTCCCATACACCAACTTAAATGGTGTATGTCCTGTCAACCTTTTGCAAGTAGTGTGATAAG
Organism: Pseudotsuga menziesii; assembly: GCA_001517045.1. Taxonomy (NCBI): domain Eukaryota; kingdom Viridiplantae; phylum Streptophyta; class Pinopsida; order Pinales; family Pinaceae; genus Pseudotsuga; species Pseudotsuga menziesii. Next base: position 519,388 of record LPNX010716472.1, read on the forward strand.
CCCATAATACTTCCGAAATATTCAAATCCCAATCATCACGGTTTTCATTGTAGACCTTTTTTAGCACATGCACCAACGCTCTATTGAACGCTTCAACTGTCCCATTAGCTTATAGGTGATATAGGGTGCTCTTCTTGTGCTCAATCTGGAACTCCTCTGTTAGCGCATTGATGGTGCGATTGATTAAATGAATTCCCTGATCACTCATCAATATCTTTGCACAACCAAATTGAGTGACAACATTGTCAAATAGGAATCTTGCTATAGTTGCAATAGTGCAATATGCCACCGGTGCGGCTTCTGCCCACCTTGTCAAGTAATCTATCGCTGTGATGATATACCGTGCAATGGTTCTTTTTCTTGGTGGGTTGATTGGTCCCATGAAATCCACTTCCCATTTTTCAAATGGATGCAGCATTACCCAAGGTACTAAATGAATCTCATCCCTTCATGACGACTTCCCTGTTCTTTGGAAAACATCACAAGTCCTCGCATAGTGTGTCGCATATTCATTGAGAGTCGGCCACCATATTCCTGTGCGAACTACCTTTCTAGCAGTTGCATGACCTTCGTAGTGTCCGTCTACAACTCCTACATTTGCTTCCGCTAATACCCTTTCTTGCTCATGCGATAGGACACATTAACGTAAGATCTCATCAGGTGCCATCTTATAGAGCTCTCAAGCAATCAACTAAAAATTTGCAGCCCAAACAACCAACTGCTTCTTTTGATTTGTGGCGAATCCCTCTTCTGTCATTTCTATCGCTGAAAACTAAACTATTTTCTCATAGTAGTCATCAACCATTCCAACCTTGAATAGATACGCATCAGGGAGTCCATCCTCGATGTTCGTCGGTTCTTCACCTATCTCGATGTACGACAAATGTCTAGGTCCTGCATTCAAGCGACTTGGCTTCACAATGATTTAGAAATCAAACTCTTACAAGAGGAGTAGCCAACGACATATATTCCCGCCCAGCATAGGATTATTCACCAGGTATTTCAACGTGGAATGATCAGTGAACATCTTGAAATTTCCTCCCAACAGATAGTGTAAAAACTTCTGCAATGCGTAGACCATTGCCAACCCTTCCCTCTTAGTCATGGTATAATTCTTCTTTGCAGATGACAAGTTCCGACTAGAAAAAACAATCAGATGATCAATATCCCCTTCAACTAGTTGAGCCAACACCACTCCTAGTGCAATTGATGATACATCAACATGGACATGGAATTCCTTCGTCTAGTCCAGAAAAACCAATATTGGTTCTATGGCCATCTTTGTCTTTAAGGTGCTGAAACTTCCCTGACAATCGTGACTCCATTCAAACTACTCATCCTTCTTCAACAACTTCTCCATAGGTGTTGTGATTGCTGCATATCCTATAATGAACTTGCTATAGTATCTTGTATGGACTAATGTTGCTCTCATTTTCTTCACATTCGTAGGCGGTGGAAAGTTAATAATGAGCACAATCTTAGCTGGATCAACCAAGAGTCCTTCCTTACAAACAAAGTTCCATAACAACATTCCAACTAGTGCAAAAAATATGCATTTCTTTGAATTCAACACAATTTGATGTTGTCGACATCGTTCCAACATCAGTCATAGATTTTCAAGATGATCCTTTACCAATCCATAAAATGTCCAATCATCCATGTATACCACTAAAAAATTCTGGATAAAGTCCTTGAACACAACAACTATGATCCTAAAGGATATCGCAGGTGCATTCTTAAGTCCAAATGGCATCACTGTGTACTGAAAGCATCCCCATTAAGTCACAATGGTTGTCTTATGCCGATCCTCTTTCACAATCTTGATCTAATGATAGCCAAAAAATCCATTTGTGTATGAATAGATCTCCTAACCACCTACTCCTTCCAACACTTCATCAGTAAATGGTGCTAGGAATGGTGTTATACCTAAATCTTGTCACCACCATGTGATAAGACCCTTAACTTCCACGCTTTCCATTAATACCAGCACTTAGAGTGGAAACCTACTATGTTTGTCAATTCTACTTGAAAAAACTCACCACCATGCTTTCCTTGTGGCCCATGAGCGGTACCTTGCTCAGCACTGCCTCTATCCTATTTTCCATAAGCGGTGCCACTGCCTGTGGTTTTTAGTCCATAAGCGTTTCTCATCTAAACCGCTCTGTCATAAGAGAAGAAAAGTGGTACCTTGGGTAAAATAGGAAAAATATAAGTTTCTCGAGGCTTCTAGACCATGAGCCTCGTGTCCTCTCTTATCCCTATCATTGTGGGTTAGTTGAGCTCGAGATCCCCCATCACAGGATCTTGGAGCCACCTCATCCACAAATCTCTCAACTATCCCTATCCATTGAGCCTTATAAATACAAGCTCATGTCCATAGTTGAGGGGGAGAACTATAGAGGTATTGTTATGCTGTTGGATTGACCACTTAGTCCAAGTTATTGGAGAGCATAGAGACCAAAGTTGGAGCTTATGGGGATGAAGTGTTTTTCTCATGGAGATGCTTGTCGACACTAAGGCTATGGTTGTAATATTCTCCATACATCTTTAATGCAAAGCTGATTTCCATCCCACATTACTGTTGTTTTGATTTCACATCTACATGTTGTTAGATTCCTTAGTCACTAACATGGATAAGTAGATGATTTTCTAGTAGCTTTGATGTGTTTGCATGTTTGATCTGTTTGCAGGTACACAGGTTCACTATCGAAGCGGCATTCCAGGTGTCTATGACATTCAGGGAAGGTCTTCATCCTTTGTCGTTCACTCATTTGCTCTAAATCTGAACCATTCAGATTAGAGGAACAACTTCTATTCACAGAAGGTGAAATATTCTTGATTACAAATCTGGCGACTCCACTGGGGAAGATTAGATCAATTGAGATTTGCACTGCTCCCCAAAGCTCTATGGTTAGTAGTCATGGTGATAAGAAGAAGAAAGGGAAGGGTAAAAAGAAGAAGGATAAGAAAGAGAAAAAGTAGCAACTATCTGCTCTTGATGGTGCCCGTTCTAAGAGAACATTCGAAAAACCCAAGTTCCCTTGTAATATTTTCAAGGGGGAACACCTTCTTAAGGAGTGTCCCCATCTCTCCCATGTACAAGAAGAGTGGTATAAAAGGTCCAAATTGTCTATGTCATCGACCTCTGATCATCATGTTGACAATACTCCCTCAACCAATGACCCGTTGGTAAAAGGTCATAAGGGTATAGTTTTGTATCCTTGTTTGATATGCAAGGCTATGCATCGTACTTTTCTTTGTCCAAGCATGGATGAAGCTACACGTTGGTTGGAAAATACTACCGATCATCAACAGGTGATTCCAACAAGTGATAGTAAGGTATCCCTCGATTCCTCGCTGGTTGACCAAGTGGTTAATCCGGATTCATCCGTGATTGATCCCATTCTTCCTTTGAAAAGTGAAGTTAAAGTGGTCGAGTCAATGTCATCTCCACCCCATCCCACTCTTTCATCAGAGAGTGTTAAGACTGAAGTAGTCACTTTGACCAAATCTTCGTCTTGTTCTTCTCTTCCAGTAGAGAATGAACTGAATCCTGCTAAAGTTTTTATGCTTCGTTCTGATTGTTCTCGACAAGAGGAATTTTTTTTTGTTTAGACAGAACCCTCTCCGAGTAGTGAGGTCATTTCCTTTGAATGGAGTAACCTAATAGAGTTTTGTATTCATTCGAGTGTTCCTTTCTAGATAGTTTTGAATGTTACTGCTAGGCGGATACTTCGTACTATTGTTGACGAAGGGGCTTCTGTTAGTATTCTATCCGCAACTGCTTGGCAAGCTTTAGGTTCTCCTCAGCTTGTGCCAGCCATCAATCAGATACTGGCTTTTAATTGCAGGCCTACTGCACCTTTAGGGACCCTTCCTTATTTACCTATTACATTAGGAGGGAAAACTGTCTGTATTGATGTTATGGTGGTCCAAGGTCCTTTAGATTTTAATCTGCTCCTTGGAAATGATTATGTTTATGCCATGAAAGCCGTAGTGTCCACACTCTTTAGAGTTATGCATTTTCCACATGATGGGAAGATTGTGACCATTGATAAGCTTTCCTTTGTTACACCTGACCATCGCATGACTCCTAGTAATCAAACTGCCTTGAATGTGTAGTATGATCTTGTGATTCCTTCTCCTTCTTCTAGTTAGCTTCTTCCCATCATAGGTAAAATGGCGGCCATGGATCTAGTCTATGGACATCATAATGGATCTAATCCGCTAGCTTTTATGTAATGGGGGAAGCCTACCAACCTCTGGATATCATTTTCCATAGGATCAAGTTTGAGAGCATAGTTTACTTTTGGTTTCAAGCTCGTTAAAAAATAAAACCACTCCTTAAGCATAGTTTACCTTTTGGTTTCAAGCTCGTTAAAAAATAAAACCACTCCTTAAGCATAGTTTACCTTTTGGTTTCAAGCTTGCATAAAAATGAAACCATGTGATGAGAAAAGTTCCCATTCTATGTCAAGCTTGTTAAAAAATGAAATGGATCTCCTCAAGCATAGTTTACCTTTTGGCTTCAAGCTTGCATAAAAATGAAATCATTCTTGAGCAAAGTTCCCATTCTATGTCAAGCTCGTTAAAAAATGAAATGGATCTCCTCAAGCATAGTTTACCTTTTGGTTTCAAGCTTGCATAAAAATGAAACCATTCTTGGGCATAGTTCATTTTCTATTTCAAGCTCGTTAAAAAATGAAGTAGGTTTCCTTAAGCATAGTTTACCTTTTGGTTTCAAGCTTGGATAAAAATGAAACCATGTTCCAAGCATAGTTACTTTCTGTTTCAAGCTTGTGTAAAAATGAAACAGATCCCCTTCCCTTGAGTCAAGTCTTCACTTTAGTATTAGAACTTGAACCTTCTTTTCACCTGCCCGATTCTCGTTCTTCCTACCCCCTTAGTGAACATTTTCACATTAGTAACTAGGTTTTTAGTTTGGGTATGGAAGAAGAACCATCAGACGAAACGAAGCTTGGGGGGCATGTCGAGCCCCTAGAAATCATGTTAGGGGTAAGCTTCACTAGAAATCATGTTGGGGGCAAGATTCCAACCTCTGTATAGCATGTTAATGGGATTTTTCAAGCATAGTTTACCCATTGGTTTCGAGCTTGCGTAAAAATGAAACTAATCTTCGAGAATTATTTCAACTGATCTTCGAGTTCGTTAAAAATAGTAAGATGGTGTTGAGCTTACTTTTCATTTTTCGTGCTCTAGTTAAAACATGAAAAGTGGTTTGAGCTTAGTTTATTACTTTTTCATGCTCTGGATTCAAACATGAAAAAGGTTAATGGAGTCTTCTTTAAAATATTTTCGAGCTCCTTAAATATGAAAATATTGTCGAGCGATCTTGTCTTCTTCATGCTCGTTAAAGCATTTGAAGAGTCATCTCTCCGATGGTAGGTTATCTCTTTTTTAGTTCGGATAGACTATTTACGAAAAAGGAATACTCTAGACAATTATGACTGGAAGAGTTATCTAAGGTATTATTTTACACTTTTTTGGGCCTTAGGGACTAAATCATATGAAAAAGGACCTTTTGGAGTCTTCTTCCATAGCTGTTCAGACTCTCTAAACATGAACGATACCGAGTTTTCGACTCATTAAATTAAACATTGAGAGACCCTTTTTTGGGAACGAACCCCTCCTCTTTCAGCTTTGTAAAACATATGAGTTTGGAATTGTCTTCGGATGAGCTATAACGAGTGTTTGTTACCCTCTTTGAACTTGTAAAACCGAAAAGAGGCACTCATCAACCATGATGGGGAGAATGGGAAGGGAATCATTTTGCAAGTAAATGGCAGTAGTTTGTCATTACCTTTGAACATGACACTTGTATGCATATCATTTTATTCAATTGGGTATTCAACTAATATCCATGACAATCCACACTCCTTTGAGTCTATCAAAAGAATGCATTGTCCACTGTCGCACTATGTGTTTGTCTGGTTTAGTCATGCTGCCAAGTCTTTTGTCGTGCCGCCCGATGTTCAAAGGGAAGATGAAGAAGTTTACCTCTGCTGTCAAAAAAATATTTGTGTCAGTAATTTTGAGTTAGTCTTATGGTTACTACATTCACATCATTCCAGAACTATGTTCTGAGTTTTGTGTCGTCGATGTGGGACTCATAATGGCCCTCCACAACAGAATTTCAACCCAAAATACGACACCTTGCATGTCAAAATCCTACCAATGTGGGTTGAAGGTTCGACACACCATGGTGTCACCTATTCAACCATTTTCTCTTCCAAAGTGTCAATCAAAACTTGCATAAACCATCGGAAATCCGACGCCATTCGACACTTGCAGCGTCAACCTTCTGACGGACAGAAGTGTTGTAGGAATGGCGACACCGTCGATATTTTTATTCAGAAAGTTTTGGATGTTCGACACTATCCGACACTTGAAGATTCGGCCTTCCGACGGGAAAAGGGTCGGAGGCATGGCGACGCTGTCGAAGATTCAACTCGGCCCGACACTTGAAGCGTCAGTCGTTCGATGGTCGAAAGCATCGGAGTCATAACACGGCCATAGGATGGTTTCACCGAAGCATCAGAAGAACGTCGGAAAAGCGACGCCTGTTGATAGATTTAATAAAAAAAAATTGAAATATTTCACTTAGTTTTAGCGATTTGATAACAAGTGTGGGGCGGGGAGTTGGTGGCTTATAGAGGAACTTCCTTTAGAAAAAATTTCAACCTTCCCCTAGGCTAAATTGTTGTACGTTAAAGCAGGCTCCTCCTAGGCACACCAACAATTTTGCATATGGTCCCTCAAGACAATGATTTGTCATGCATGTGGGTTCGGGATTTGGTGATTTGAGCAGTAATTTCCTTCCCTAGCAAAGCCTATTGTCCTTCCAAACTAAATCGTTGAGCTTCCAATGCACACATGTCATCATGCACAACGATTTGCTTCTACTAAGCTCACATAACTATTTAACTCTAAATGGCGAGTCCAGATTGGATGTTCATTGATGTTTTTACTTGTCTTTGCTTCCAAAAGGAATCGTTGTGTGTGTTGGTGTCTATCTTCTATCAAAGACAACAATTTACCTTCCCAAAGCTAAATCACTATGTATCCTTGCTCAACTGCCTTTCAAAGACAATGATTCCCTCTGCCGTTACTTAGGCAAAAAAATAGTGACAATTGGATCCTTGGGAGAGGCTGGCAATGTAGGAAAAACATTGATCTCCCTTATAACCCAATTTATCAAAATTTATCATGCATTTCCCTTAGTAATTTATTATATAGGCTTTCCATTTTTATGCTTTGTGTTGCTGTTGTGTTTTCTACAGGTTGGGAGCATGAGTTTATAGAATCCAATCCTTTTGCAACTATTGAATCCCTTTATTTTCTTGGAGAGATGGAAACAGAGATTTTATGAAAGATTTATTTATAAGAATACCAATGATTAGTCGGTCAATGCCTTTGATGTAGTGAATGGAGTCTATGAATGCTTTGGCTGCTAAAACAAATAGATATTGAAGTCGAGAGATCTCACGGTCTAATAATAAAGTATTTGCCGGAGAAAGAGAAACTCTATAAGGCTTCACAATTGCTTTTTACTACAAGAAAACATAATTTTCTATTATAACCAGCATCGGTGGCTAAGTATTAAGCACAACGATTACCATCTAACTACTTTGTATTAGCTATTATGCACGGGGCAAGGAATGCCTTATTGTCCATGACTTCATACAAAGAGGCAATCTTTAAGAGGGCCTTCATATTGAAGAGCATAAACCAATGATTCATATAAATATTGGTTTACAATGGCTGTGGAGTTGCAAGAGCATTAGATTGGCCCACTTTTGACAAGCAAAATGAAGCCCACGAAAAAGTTGATCACAAAAATAAATTGTATGCTTTTTCAAAGTTTTTGCTTATAACTCCTACTCTAGCTTTGTTAATGCATTCTAATGATATATGCTTGTCTATGGATTCACAGGGGAAACTTATCAAATATATTACTATTTCTTCTTTGGATTTATGGTAAAATGATGGGTGAATTCTAGGGTTTCATGCACATGCAAGATTGATGCTAGCATTGTTGGAAGAACACAAGCACAAGGAGGATCTAGGGTTTTCTTGGTTGCTCCATTGGTAAAGTTGGGTGAAATTATGCTTCTATGGATTGAATGGTGGTTGTAATGCTGCGTTTTCTCTAAATTAGGGCTTTTTACTAGCTTTTGTCAACTTTTACATGTTATAAAACATCCTCTTGAAGGATTTTTCTCTTGTTTGTCCTTAGATCTCTAAATTTTTCCCTAATTAGGATCCTCCAACAAACCCTAGAGGTTGTTTTTGGAAGTCCTAGTTGGTGAGGCTTAGGGAAATATTCCAAGAGGGAGGTTGATCACCATCCCTCATGGCCTTGGGTTTGAAGTAAATCACACAAAAACCCTAAGATTTGTCATTTTGATCAAAATGTAGTATTTCATGTGTAAATATACACATTTGCGTGATTAGTGTCGTGTTAGATTAGATCTGCGTTTTTATAAACTAGAAAACCTTAGAAATTTATAAAAAAAAAATAATCCAAAAATAACAACAATTTTCAAATTATAAGCCACCTCAAATTTTGGTCTACCTATTTATCCCTAGATCCTCCAGTGCGTCACCTATCTTCTTGTCTACATCCATGAACTTGAGAAGCAACCTTAAAAAACCAGTCAAAAGTCAGAGTTAGGGTTTCATATTTGACATGTTTCAGGGGTTGGGATAATTTGGCCTTGATAATAGGTTACTTTATGCCTTACAATGACCCCATTTAATTGTTTAGTAGGGAAATATAAGGACTCTTTCCTTACTGATCAGTGTTACTATCGTTTCTAGCCCTAAAACCTATCAAAAACACCTGCAAAATCAGCCAAGTTAGGGTCATATTTGAGTTATGGGGAAATCTCAATAATATAATTGAATTTCGCCTTCCAAAGGCATTCTTTTCAGGCTAAGGAGTACTTGTATAAATGCTTAAAAGGATGGTTAACTCAACTGGTAATTCATGTTGATATACAGTAGTATTTACAGTTAATCTAAATGATGATAATAATGCCTATGTGATGATACATGATGGTTGTTAATACTTACACTTGCTAGCTGATAAAATTGTCTACTAATGTTGATTTGAAAGAAAAGTGGTTTAAATGATAATACTCTGTTGGTTATGATTTTGAAATATTTTTTTCTGCCCTATATCCTTGGTGTGGCTATGAAACACTTATGCTTTACATCAATAGCATATCGTGCACAGACCTAGAAAGCACCACTAACTTATACAAGAAATTTACAAAAGATCAAAGGTATGCATGCTTTACCGATGGACCAGCTAGCAAAGAAGTTCTAGAATCTGCAATAGAAACATAACCTCCAACACAGAAACTTGCAACAAAATGTCATAAAATGAATCAATATTTTCATAAGATTCCTTAAGAAGAAATCATGTTTCCAATTGAATAAGATGGACTTTATGTTGACCTGTTGATTGATCATCAATGAGGAAGTCTCCCATGTCAAACTGAAGGAAATAGCAAAATCGATTTATTAGAGTATATTAATCCCATGACATACCTACTAGTAACTATATTGACTCATACAATTAACATGGTATGCATGTGTTTATCCTTAATACAATCAATCTTAAACCTATAAAACTAACATGATTCTATTACATACCTTCCAGTAACCGTTTCAAGTAACATCAGCATATTGATTTTTACCCTTGAAGTGATTAGGATCAACACCACCAAAATTCATGGCTGCAAATGGGCTTTCTTCAATAAAAACATATTTTCCTTGGGAAAGAACATCGAAACTCTTTCCAACAAATGTGAAAATGTTGCCTTAAGCGAAAAGATGTCATAACAAATCTAGCGATCTATCATTCTAATTCAGTGAAAATGACTGATACTATTTTTCAGGCCATGGATACCTCTGGAAGATTGCCTAAAAACAACAAAAATAAACAGTTTTTATAACTTAACCATTCAAACAATGCCTTCCATAAATAAAGTAGCAAATAGATCTTTATTTCTTCAAGCAGATCTCAATACTTTGTTACCATAATTATCATTGCAGTCATTCTTCTTTTGTATTCCAGAGTTGAGATGTTTTCTCTAAGTGACCACTTTAAACTCAGTGATAAATTGGAAGCAATATAGAAAGATATAGATGCCTAATAAAATATTTGCACAAAGAAGACTTTGTAACAAATTAGCAATTATGAGTAATAAAGTGCACAATGATGTTGGGGTGAAAAGTTACAATGGAAACTGATAATACCAATGTGTACCATGCCCAACTCACAACCTACAGGGATAAGCACAGATATAAACATTGGTTTACCACTGCACAATCAACCATTAAAGTTGAACAAGATATGAGATTAAGAAACATATTACAAAAATACTGGAGAAAGATAATCTAGGGAAGATAACAATATACTCATGCGGAATAATAGGGAAACAACGCTTCAGATACCATTTTCCTCACAAGTCTATCTATCTTTTTCTGTCTTTTGACCTTTCATATTCCCATCAAACTCAAATTCCTATCAAATTTCTTGTAATGAAATGCCTACATTTAATTTTGTTGTCCTAGCTATATGGTATTGGTAAAGTATTACCAAGGGGCCAGTTATCATGATAAATCAAAATATTTAAGGTAATTGTTTAGATCAGATAGAACAAAGTTCTTCTCTATGTATGGTAATCATCATCATCAACTAAATGTATGTGTGTGCACATGCATAAATACACAATACACAGCTCAATCAAACAAAAGAAAACATAATTATACCTTGATTTATGGATCTTCACACTGTCTTCTTATGCTTTACCTTTCAAAACATCATTCAGCATACTTCATTTTTTGTCCTGGTGCAATAGTTTCATGTTAGGACCCATCAAATATATTTATGTTTGTTTATGAAAATAACAAAACAATCTAAATAAATACAATTCTATTACAAAGTAAATTACAATACTATTCAACTATTCAAGTAAATTAATTGTTAAGAATATATCACCTAATAAAACATGGATAACCAAAAATACTATGTATATAAGGCCATCGATCTAATCAAAACTCCATTTCTTGCCTCTTAACTATGGAAATGTTTCTCAACAGTATCTGTAACAAGTTCCAATGGAGGAGTCAAATAGCAATAGTGAAAATTACACAGTAAAAATATAGAAATAGATGTTTTTTAATGTATTCTTCCTTACCATTCATTGAGCTCCTCTCTGTTTCGAGAATAATTTAATATTCTCTACTAAACAGGACCAACCATGTGAAGGTGGAAGCTCTTATGGCCCCTCCCCCTCCTCACATCACTCTGAACTCCCCAAACCAATGCCTATACTTGCAAATAACAATTTATTTCACTATTTCACAATGCAAATAACAATGCATCTACAATGCAAATTATTTCACTCAATAGT
>LPNX010716472.1:530899-541985 GCA_001517045.1 Pseudotsuga menziesii
GAATCATTCTTTAAAACATTCATTAAACCATTCAATCATTCAATAGCTGAAAAAATCACTCATTAAACCATTCATTAACTCATTCATTAAAACATTAATTTAGTCAATGGCAGAAAGAAAAAAAAATCAGTAAAGCATTCATTCATGAAACAGAGGAAAAAACCATTAATTTTTTTTGTTTTATAAATAAGAATTACTCAAAATTTGTTTAGTCACTTCCTTTTTACTTTTATTCTCTTTAAATATTTAGTTAGAGTCACATCTTCGGGAATCTGATCATCGGTATCCCTACTAGTCTGCTCGCAAGGTTGAACTTCAGGCGAGGGGCGATGAATTTCTGCAATAATGTCAAAATATTTCATTAATATATTTATATTTTGATAAATACAAGTAATTCATTTAAAAAACATTACGAATGTGTGTTTTTACCTGCCATGTGCACATCGACATGTTCAACATTATCTCGTACTGGCCCAACCTGTTCCGTGTTATGATCTGCAGCTACATGCTCTGTAGTTGAATTGTGTAGAATTAGAATTAATGTTCATCATCTGCAATGGTCTATAAAAAATAGTAGCACATTAATAAATTCATTACCAAGATGAGAAGCATGATCTTCGTTTGGTTGGTCATGTACTACATCCTCGACATGAACGGGATCATTACTTTCCTGCACAAAAAGGATAAATAATTTATGTTAGTTTATTCATAAGGAACAAATTGAATGAGCATTGATAAATTATCATTAAACTATACAGTTTTCACATATTTGGGCACCAGATGGATCAGCAGAAGATCGTGCAGTATTCCTAGACAAGCTTCTCCGGTGTTCAACAACGGAGTCAAATCCCTGTTCGAAGCCAAGATTCATGTAATCCGCACTGGGAAATTCTTTGAACTGGTCGGCCTTAATATTTGCATGATTTCATTAATTTTAAAGCCTTTTGTCAGAACAAAACAAAAATAATAATCTGTATGATATTTGGATGCGGATTCGGGTTTTGCGATACTTACATATCGGGCCGCTAAGTTGGAGTAACCATCAGGCCCAAGCTTGTGTTGGCCATTTTTTTCAATTTTTTCCTTTGTGGCCTTAGATGTGTTCGAGAGCCTAATTAAGTTTTTAAATACATTAGTCAATGTACCAAAATTGATATAAAAAACTAGTAATAATAAGGCTTACCACTACATTTTGGAATGTATTGCATACCTCCTTGTTCCACCTGGTGGTATCTTTCCTGATTTTCTCAGGCCCTTCTCTTTTCCATCTTCCACCAAGGCTTTCCACTCCATAGATGGAATCATTGGAGGGCCCTCATACCTAGGGTTCTTTTCTAGGTGAACCCTATATTGGTCTCGGACAATCTTTAGATGTTTTCCAGCCTTCTGTAGTACCTTTGATGTATCGAAGGTATCTTTCCCGAACAGACTAACCAAGCGATTAGTCAGATCATCCTTTAAATATTTTGGCTGCTTGTTCCACATTGTGTGGATGGGGGCCCGAAGATCTCCAAGGCCAAATCATTCATATGTTTATAAAATATATCATTTCCTGCAAAACATTATTGCCATCATTAGTCAACATTAGAAAATATTATCGGTATATTAGACACAAATTATTAAAAATAAATTGAACAATCTATAATGACCTAGAATCCTCTCTATCTTTATTGGAACTAGTTCTTCATTCACAAAAAATGTACACTTTATTGAACCAGTGCTAGTCACACGAGAAGATCCAGGAAATGCTTCCACATCTCTATCTATCTCTACATCCACCCCTTCTTCTGCAAAATCTATTGTGGGTGGGGAAACATCGGCTGCACCCTCCGCTGCCCTCGACGGTGTCGCAGAGCATGTTGCTGATTGTTCGGTGGACAATATGGGAGCAGTATGTGGTGTATGTGGAGTGGTTTGGTGATTGGGACCAACATTTCCTTGAACACCACTGATAATCTCCATAACGCACTATAAAATCAAACCATTGTATTATAAGTTCAACAACATATAAAATCAAATATTATGTTTTTATAAATGAATTTACATTTTTATTCGATAACTTACGTCCACTTGTTTATGTTGCTGTAACAATGATTGAATCCTTTGTTTGATCCCTTCTGTTAGTGGAACTGCCAATTTTAGATGAATCAGTTCCTCATTTTGTTTTTCCCTTATCCTTTGTAGCACCCTCAACGGGTTTGCAGACTCTCTAATTTAACTATCTCTCATCAACCAAGAGATCTCATTCTGTAAAGAGTTTTGAGATGCCGTTTGATAAACAGAATCCCCTATCTACAATTGAAATATATAAAAAATTGCTTAGTCTTTGAAAATATCAGTGTGCGCAAATAATTATATTAGGGATTACATCTAAGATTACTTGACGCCTAGACGAGGGCATGGTTTGATCAACAGATGGGGATTTACCTCAATCAACCACCTGCAAAAAAAGTAGAGAACACTATCACAATGAACGCAATATGTATAAGCTAACAAATATAGAGCAAAAATAAACACTATGCTACATGTTTTATATGTGTACATTTTTTAAGTATTTAGAATGTGGAATTACATTTAGGTTTACTGGTTTCCTCGAGGCTCTAGTCATCTGATCAATAGCTGGGGACTTTCCCCGGTCAATCTGCAAAAAAGGTAGACAACATTACCATCATGAACCCAACCATACAAACGAAAGAATACATAACAAAATAAAGATAATGCATCACGATATACATGTTTACGATTTTAAAGTATTTGAAATGGAGAATTACATTCATGTTTGGCTATTGCCCTGATGCTGTAGTCAGCTGATCAATAGCCGGTTGTCTTCCCTGATCAACACTCCATGGAAAATAGATAATATTATATAAATGAACCTAATATAATAATGAAAATACATAACAACGTATCTGTATTTCCATCCTAAATTTAATATTACATTGGCAATATCGATGTATACTTGCTGCCTTGACTCAGGTCGACAAACATCTACGAAGATGGAGGTGCCCCTGAGAGAACCCTGCATAAAAAACATACTAAAAGTTACATAAGGAAACATGAAAAGTAGATAATTTCAATTATATGCTAACAAAAATTCCTATAGATGTTAAAATAATTAATAAAAGGGTGGTTAAATTGTTTGTTGTACCACAACCATACTACCATTGTTTGTATCTACATGGTTCAAATTGTAATCAATAAGCAGTTCTTCGCCAGCATCTATTGATTTAATTGCACATACAAAGACACGATTTCCTTCACGTGACTCGAATATGCAGTTGGGTTGCTTTAATGTAGAGCCTGGTTTTGTACTGTTTATAAACCTCGCAATATTACCGGTTGTTTTCGGCCTTCCGTCCATGTACATCATCGCTCATTTATTTTGAGCTTTGTCTTTCAGTTGTATATAATTCGCTGACAACCCATATCTATGCATACTTCATGTATATTGGACCAGGCGCATCCAATAACTGTAGTTTTAATAGGGTCCAACATACTCCATCAATTCTGTACATCTACCGTATCCAACCTTTATGCCGTCCATGCAAAACAACCCCAATCCATGCAATGAGGACGGTGCAATTCTATATATCCTCTCATTCACACAAAAATCAGTGTTTACTTTAGGAAGATCACTAGGCACCCATTGTTTCACTAGGTGTTGGTACCTTAAGGGCATGTCAATGTCTCCCACTGTCTCATCATCATAGGAACATGACCGCCATCCTCGGAGAAAAAAATTCATGCGTTTGTCAAATTTTCTTCTGATCTTCTGACATCTAGTTGATCTAGCCCGTGTAGACCTACTGGATGTCTCACTTTCCTCTAGCCTTCCCACACTCCCTTCGTTGGAGGAAGACAGGTCTGACAAATACCTGTTTGGTTCTACCTGCACCATGGCCAATTTTTTTTTTGGCATAAGCATAGCAAAATACCAGCAAAAAAAAGTGGAAAGAATTATAAGAAAAAAAACTTGGTAAGACTTGTAAGCCAAATATTTTTTAAAGAAAAATCTTGTCAATAATGAGTTTGGTTAATAAGTGTGGGCATTTGGTAGCCCTAAAAATTCTAATGTATGCCCCTCTTTTGGTAGCCCTAAAAATTCTAATGTATGCCCCTCTTTTAACTTATTGCTTGCATTGCCTTTTGCTAACATGAATTGGGTAGGATTCATAAGCTTCATATGTATGCTTGTGGCCATTGTGCTTTAGCCTTTCAACGTTGTCAAGCTTGAGATGATATGTTATGCATATGAATCACATATAACACTACAATTTATGCCAATATATGCCTATACAAAATGTGGAGGTTCTCCTTTGATGGACTATCTCCTTCAAAGAACATATCTCCTTTAAGTGGTTTTTAGTTTTCCCATGAATGATTTTGTGATGTTGTAGATGAGTATCCATTTTACCTAATATGTTTTATGATCTTTTCCATGTTTTCTATGGTGCACATACTTGTTGTTTATGGCTTCTTTTGCTTGAAAGTTGAACTGCCTAAAAGTGCACAGATCTCATCTAGGACCCTTTAAGAGTCATAATAACAACTATTGTTATAGGATTTTATTCTCCAAATGAAACACCAAAACCATAGTTATCAGTTAATATTTGTGGAGGGATGTTTTTCTAATCTCTCCCATAATTTATGATACTAATGGGATTGTATGCAAAAATTTATGTATGCCCCTCTTTTAGTTACATACAATTCTCCATTCTCACTTATTGCTTGAATTTCCTTTTCCTAACATTGCCTTTTCCTTTTACTGGCCTACCCCCTTTTCAACAATAATAGTTGCATATTTAATCAAGTGTTTTTCTACCGAGGTGGCCGAGTCAACCGAGTTGAACCCCAACCAAGCTGACTCGGCCTTTGAAATGATTGGAGTGACAAGTTTGGTACCGAACCAAGCAAATGAGGGTATTAATGAATGGATCGGTAACAAAATGCTCAATTCATCCCAATCCGTACTAAATTGACCAAGTGAATGTGGGAATGCATAGGTCACACACATAACACTTCACTTCAAAAAAAAAAATTAACCTAGAAATATAAACATTGAGACTCTAAACATACTTCATTGTTGAGTCAATTAGCTTTGTAGGATTCCTATACATCATAACACTATTTGGAGTAAAACACAACTTGCTTTGTAGGCCCTAGATGCCACCCATGTGCACAATATTCAATCTATAAAGCAGCCCCCAAATACAAAAATGTTCTTCACAAAATAGGGCATGAACCATGTGAACAACCTTACAAGTGGACCAGCTCAACGAGTAACCTCCAAGCATGTAATATCTCTCATGAAATGGTGTATAAAATAGTGTAAGCATGCTTCAAATGATCACTTTCTCCTTTGGTAGGGTTGAGCACTACCCTTATGCATGTGTCTCCAAGGGTGAATGTTCCTCAAATAATGAGAGAAGGCCTTCCTCTAACAATAAACCAGTATACCAAGGTGAATTGGCCCTATTTAGGGCTTCCAGAACAAGCTTGGTATTTTCAATGTCACACTAGGAGCAATGTTGGGCAGTCCTATGGGCATAAACAACTCTAGAATCAAGTATGAGCATCAAAGGGACAAATATGAGCACTTTACAGTAATGGAAAAATAATGATGTTGAGTTCTTGGAGATCCTATAGAGTGGATGTTTTAACCTCTATGCTACTCTGAAGTGCAGAAGCCAACACTTCAGAGGCATATTTCCCAGTGGTAACCTACAACAATCATATATATATAAAATCCATGGTGGTGAAGAGCAGACATTTCCAGATCTGCTACTTGGCACGTTTAGGAATGAAATTAATGTTTTAAATACATTTATATTAGTCTGTAATATTTTTTGATTCTAAATCTAACCAACTGTCTAAACCACAAAGGTCATCTTATCATGTTAATTATAAGAGGGACAAAAAAAATCAGACACAGTGAAAATTGACATAAAATGTTCAAATAAAAAATAGAGGACATCAAAATACCTACTACACCAAGGTGAATTGGCCCTATTTAGGTCTTCCAGAACAAACTTGGTATTTTCAATGTCACACTAGGAGCAATTTTGGGTAGTACTATGGGCATAAACAACTCTAGAATCAAGTATGAGCATCAAAGGGACAAATCTGAGCACTTTGGGAGCATTCTGAAGGGCACAACAAACAATAAAGCATCTCAAATCAACTATAATTAGGCCAACTTTCAGTTCTGGGCACATTGCAGCAATAAAAGAAGATGATCAATGGAAATAGAAGGCGGTCTTTGCAATTTTGGCTATGAAAATGAGAAATCTGTGGCTGAAAGCAACCCTAAAATCTCATTCATATGCCTTATAGCAGCATCCACATGAATTCTGGGCACAAACAAACCTGTTTGGTAGTAAAAAAAGGTATGAAGCAACCCTATTTCACCATATTGGGCACCCTTGTGCACTTATCCATCACCAAATAGGCGCACCTCTAAATTTGGGCCAAATTGGAGGGTTAAAAGGCAGTTCTGGGCATCAATAGCCCGATGAAAAGTGACGAACAACCGAAAAATAGGCTTTGAGAAAGCCATTGAATATGCTAATGCTTGGATTACCAACATGAGGGAAAGCCATTGAATATGCTAATGCTTGGATTACCAACATGAGGGAAATCCATTGAATATGCTAATGCTTGGACTATAATAGACCACCTTTGTTGGACACTAATGCAAACCCGTGTATGAGTTTGAGCCAAAATTTACATCCACTCTACAGGATCTCCAGAGAACTAACATCATTATTTTTCCATTACTATAAAGGAGATGTACTAGAAGATTTGCCTATAGTTGTTGATTTTACTGTTTAGTTGAACCTAAATGAGAAACAAAGAGGAGCACTAAGCAATCTACAACACTTTTTGTGCGCGTCAATGTGCGCATGCGTCAAAGTGTTGTAGTTTTCTTAGTCTCCTCTCTGTTTCGTTCAAATTCTCCGTGAAATCAACAAGTCCTCACAAATATTCTAGTACAATTCCTTTACAATAATGGACAAATAATGATGTTGAGTTCTTGGAGATCCTGTAGAGTGGATGTTTTAACCTTGATGCTACTTTGAAGTGCATAAGCCAGCACTTCAGAGGCATATTTCCTAGTGGTAACCTACAACAATCATATATATATATAATCCATGGTGGTGAAGAGCAGACATTTCCAGATTTGCTACTTGGCACATTCAGGAATGAAAAGAATGTTTTAAATACATTTATATCAGTTTGTAATATTTGCTGATTCTAAAGCTAACTAACTGTCTAAACCACAAAGGTCATCTTATCGTGTTAATTGTAAGAGGGACAAAAAAAAATCATAAACGGTGAAAATTGACATAAAATGTTCAAATAAAAAATAGAGGACATCAAAATACCTAGTACTTGCTTCAAGACCCAAAGCATAAACCATAAGATTCATGATTGTCCATTAATGGCAAAGTATTACCTAACCCAATTTCCAGTCAACTAAGCACCTCATGGTCGAATCATGATATTGCAGCAGTCTGCATACACCCTTCACTTGAATGATGTTAGGATTGCCAAGAACTAACATCATTCAAGCGAAGGATGTATACAGACCACTCCAGACATTATATCTCTACTCATTAGATTTCCTACAAAGTGTTGTAGCTTGCTTAGTGCTCCTCTCTGTTCATCATTTACGTTCAACATCACGGTGAAATCAACAAGTCCAGGAAAATCTTCTAGTACATCACCTTTACATTAATGGACAAATAATGAGGTTGAGTTCTTGGAGATCCTATAGAGTGCATGTTTAAAACTCTTCACTACTGCTCTGTAGTGCATAAGCCAACACTTTAGAGGAATATTTCCCAGTGGTAACCTACAACAATCACACACACATATATATCTAATCCATGGAGGTGAAGAGCGGACATTTCCAGATCTGCTACTTGGCACATTCAGGAATGAAAAGAATGTTTTAAATACATTTATATCAGTCTATAATATTTCTGATTTATTCCTTTTAGCTTGTCTTGATGATGCTTGTTTTCCCATTTTAATTTTCAACCCTAAGGTGAAAATTGGCATAAAATCATCAAATAAAAAATTGGAGGACATAAAAAAACCTAGTACTTGCTTCAAGACCCAAACATCATTAAAGTGAAATGTATGCTCCTCACCACCATGGATTATATATATATATATATATATATATATATATATATATATGATTAGAAAGAACCAAAAGGCTCTTAAATTAGCACAAATCAAAAGGCTCTTAAATTAACTATATCATGCCTTCCTCAATGATTTGATGAAAGCAAGGTGTTATAGCAGATTTTACCACACCAAGTGAATCACACTTGTATGGCCTTCCCCTCTCCCTCTGCAAAATATTTGGACCCCATGGACCTTTTTTATACCTTTGATGTTTCCTTGATCATCCCTAGAAACATGCTTAATTTGCTATATGCGACTTTTAAACCCTTTCTCGCGTATATACACGGGTTTGACCCCTAAAACCGTGTACATCGGGATGTGTGAAAAAGGCCAAATTATTTTGGAATTTTCCTTGAGGTAGATCTGACTCTCTTATCTCCTAGCCTTCCATATGCCTTGAGATTGCTCGGATTTGACCCTTCATTACCCCATTGAATAGCTATATAAGGAACCCTTTGGATAGATTGAAGAATGTGTGAGAATTGAGAGCAAAGAAACTATAGTCCATTGTTGTTGAAACTTGTGCTTGAGTCTGCATCCCTTTGTCCCTTGGAGCACTTTGGTGTTCTTCCCAATCTTGTCTTTTGTTTGTGAGCTTGCTATCGAGAGATGGAGGATTGAGGTGGTGGAGGCCCAAGTGGGGGATTCATTTTCTCCGATTCGCAGACGTGCCGACAGAGGTTGTATTCATTGTAATCTCTGATTTTATATTAATAGAAATATCTTTTCCTATCCAATAATGTATGTTTGAATGAATATTTTATCCATGGATGATTTCAAATTCTTATATGTTGTTGATTATATATGGTAGATTAGATCTAACACCAATATATCTAGCCTGCTTGTCTTCTTTACTGATTGTTGAGGAAGTAATCTATCAATACAAGCTGGAGTTGGAAAGCTCAACAGGGATCTACTTCAACCGTCCAGAATAAGGTACGAGTCTTGATCCTTTAGTGTTAGATATTTGATTTCTCTTGCATATTGGAAAGGATTGATTTCTAGAGTCAAGCTGTCTGTTGTGGTACCCCAAGCCATAGGAATTTCTCTCCATAACAGAATTGGCGACTCCACTGGGGAGTTCCTAGTAGTTGTCCTTTGGGGGTTTTCTATCAGCATTCAATGACTTTGAATTGCTCTTTTTTCTCTGTTTCTGGGTCGGGTCTGGGGGCATGTTTTCCTAGTAGTGTTTGATTGGTGTGAATTTTTTCTCAGCTTGACTATTTGCCTTTATTTTTATGCACTTTTCTTCCTGTACGTGATTTTTTAACTCACAGTCGCGTATATACGCGGGTTTCACTGCTATATCCACATACAAACGCGAATTTACTGCGAACAGTCGCGTATGCCCTTAGTTTTTCCTTCTAGAGGAAGATTGATTATTGCTGGGTGAATTTTGATGATTTCTGAGTCTCCTTTGACACTGCTAGTGTTAGAATAATCAACCCATAGTTTACCCATTTAGACATTAATTTAATTATTTATGTCTTATTAGCCTAGTTCATGTGTCCCACCTTGTGCAAGTTGTCTATTACCTATCCATAGTGGTCAAACTTGCCTTATTTGACTCATGTAGTGCATGGGAAAGCCCAAGGAATCAAATCTGCTTTATTCCTGGCCTCCTAGGTGCCCTTCTGCTTTTTCTACTTTATTGCCTGCTTTTTCAGTGTTTTAAGGAAAAAGGAAAAGCATGTATGAGCTGCCATTCCACCACTCTTTAGCTTGCCTAAGCCTTTTTGCCAATTCGTGAGCTCCATGACAGATTTGGGATCAACTTTTTACACCTATGGGGGATTTGCTTATTTTTTGTAAGCCTGCTTTATGCTAGATTCGAATTGCTCCTCATGCATTCGAATCCCTAATGCATGTTATTTATTCAGCAACCTATGTTATTACAGGGTTGGCTATTGTACACTGATTTAATACAGTTTAGTGTTCAGCTCCAATTTTCAGTCTCTTTGTGAGTGATTTTGCATGATCAATTGTTAATTGTTGTGAGTAAAATTAATCTATCGCCTGGTTCAATTTCCACATGGTA
Source organism: Pseudotsuga menziesii (assembly GCA_001517045.1). Taxonomy (NCBI): domain Eukaryota; kingdom Viridiplantae; phylum Streptophyta; class Pinopsida; order Pinales; family Pinaceae; genus Pseudotsuga; species Pseudotsuga menziesii. The sequence continues at coordinate 541,134 of LPNX010716472.1, forward strand.
TCAGAGCCATTGTATATTGTTTCTCTCCTTCAAAAATTGTTTTGCAGGTTCGACATCAGCGACTGGGAGCCTTCTACTGACAGCCGGGACAGATTTTCTAAGCTATGGATCAATCACAGAAAACTATCTTGACTCCCTTCAATTTATTTGAATGGAAAGCAGAGATGGAGATACTGTTGAGAGCGAAAGGCCTCTACAGGGTGACTATGGCAACAGAAGCAGAGCCCAATGCAGCTGCAGAGAAGATAAAATGGCACAACAGGAGGGATGAGGTTTATGGCCTCCTGTGTTTGAGTATTTCCAGAGACCTCCTTTTCCATCTTGATGGATTGACATCACCGAATGAAGTATGGGAGAAGCTTGCTGATATTTTTGGAAAGACAGATGAGATGAGGGGACATCAAATCGAAAATGACCTGATTTCTCTGAGTCCAACGAGCTTTGAATCCCTGTAGCTATATTTCTCCAAGTTCAAAGCACTAGTTTTGCAGCTGAAACAGTGTCGTATCAAAAAGAAAGATGATCAGCTCATATTGGCCATCCTCTCGAAGATGGGACCTAATTATTCAGTGTTTGTTTCGACCTTCTATGCCACAAAACTGATAGCTCGAACCTGGAAGATGCCTAGCCTTACAGATTTCATGGAATCTCTCACATAAGAACAAGACAAGCTAGTGATGATGGGCACCATCAAACCATCCAAAGATCAAGCTTTGATTGCTGGAGATTTGAAGGTGGATTCAAAAATAAAAAAGAAAGCTAAAAAGCCACCTGAGCAAAAGAGAGACAAGAAACAGTCTCTGGAGGATCCACAAGGTCCCAAGAAGAATTACCAGAAGAAGAAGAACAAAG
>LPNX010716472.1:542026-559435 GCA_001517045.1 Pseudotsuga menziesii
TCAATAAGGGCAATCACTCTGAAAGCTCTTGTATGAAAAAGCAGATAGACATGCTGACCCAACTCCTAGAGAAGAATGGCATCTCCCTTCCAGAAAGATCAAATAAGAGAGAAGGAGGATCAAGTTCAGATGGCAGAGAGAGAGTTCATGCTCTAGTTGCTGGCACATCAAGCTCATCCAGTTTTATCATTGATTCTGGAGCTTCAAGACACATGGTTTCGACTAAGGAGGCCTTCTCCTCACTGGACATGTCGAAAGGACCATCTATTGTACTGGGAGATGACTCTCTCACTGAAAGTAAAGGTAAAGGAAGGATAGATCTTGATCATGGTTAGTTCAGCAATGTGCTGTATGTGCCTGGTCTCGCCTCCAACCTCCTGTCAGTGTACCAGATGACCCACACTAGGTCTCCTAAGAAGGTCATATTCTCCCCCGATGAAGTTGAGATCACAGAGATTTCAACTGGTAGAGTCATTGCAAAAGGAGTTGCGAATCATGCTCAAAAGGTATACATGTTCTCACACTTCCTACCTTACTCAAACCCCTCTTCTCTTCTCATTCATGCTAATGAAGCCAGCAAGCTATGGCATGAAAGATTTGGCCACCTAAATTACAAGTATCTTTCTGATCTTAGTGAAAAAGAGATGGTCATAGGGTTGCCCAAGATAAAATTTTCCAAAGGAGTCTGCCAAGGTTGCATCCTAGGAAAACACCCAGAGCACAAATTTGGGAGAGCTAGTCATGAGAGAACCTCTGCACCCCTCGAGCTGATCCACAGTGATGTTGCTGGACCATTCCCTCATATGTCCATGAGTCAGGCCAAATATGCATTCACTTTCATTTATGACTTTTCCAGGTATTGCTGGGTTCACTTCTTGAAACACAAGTCTGAAGTTTTTGGCCTATTCAAAGTCTTTAAGGCTTTGGTTGAAAACCAATCTGGAAGGAAACTCAAGGACCTCAGATCTAAAAATGGTGGTGAGTATGTCAAGTATGAGTTTATTAATTATTGTGCAGATACAGGTATTTAGATGCAGCATTCTATCCCTTACACACCACAGCAAAATGGTGTTGCTGAGAGGAAGAACAGATCACTGAAGGAGATGGCAACATGCATGATGGAGGCCAAAACTTTGCCACCAAAGTACTGGGCAGAAGCTATCAACTGTGCAGCCTATATTCAGAATAGGGTGCCTCACAAACAGCTTGATGGCATGAATCCCTTCGAAGCATGGATTGGGCACAAGCCAGATGTGACCCATTTCAGGATTTTTTGCTCAAAGGCTTGGGCTAGAATCCCGATAGAGAAGAGGAAGGATTTGCAGCCCCAAATCCTAGAGTGTATTTTTGTTGGATACTCTGAAGATTCAAAAGGGTACAAGTTGATAAATTTGAGCAAAAACAAATCCTTCATTGAAAGGTGTGTTCAGTTTGAAGAAGAACCCCTTGCAGCAGTGGAAGTTGGTGAAGCCTCTTCACCACCTGAACCTCAAGAAGTAAGTAAAGAGTTTGTTGAACATGCTGATTCTGATTTGTCTGATGGAGATGATTTTATTGCAGACCCTAACAGACCCACAAGGCCAAAATGGGCAGCCAAGACACTACATGCAGCAGGTGAGCTAGCTGGGGATCCCAATGACCCAAGAAGGACTAGATCTCAGTTTGAGAATGGTCTGTGCATGAAGGATCCTATGTCTGCTGAAAAATGCTATTTGATGGTGGAGTCTGATCCTCAAACATATGAATAAGCAGTAGGAGATCCAAGATGGCAAACAGCCATGAAGGAGGAGTTCAACTCACTCCAGAAGAGAAACACATGGGAGCTAGTGGATCTTCCCCCAGGGAGAAAACTAGTACAGTGTAAGTGGGTCTATAAGACCAAATTTGATGCTGATGGTTCACCACTAAAGTACAAGGCCATATTGGTAGCCAAGGGATACTCACAGGTTCATGGCATAGATTACAATGAGACCTTTGCCCCAGTGGCAAAGATGGATTCCATCAGGCTGGCTCTAGCCATTGCAGCCTCAAGTCAATGGGAGGTACATCACATGGATGTAAAATGTGCCTTCCTGAATGGATATCTCACTGAAGAGACATATATGCAGCAGCCTCAAGGTTTTGCTACTAACCCTTCTCTTGTGTGCAGGTTGAGAAAGTCATTGTATGGGCTAAAGCAAGCCCCCAGGGATTGGTATGCCAAGATCGATAGCTTCTTGCTATCACTGAATTTGTTCGGTGCAAATCAGATCCAAATGTCTATTTGAAGTTAGTTAATGGTTCATTAATGATCATTGTTTTATATGTTGATGACCTCCTCATTACAGGAATCTCACAGGCTGAGATTGATACCTTAAAAGGAGCTATGAACCAAGCCTTCTCCATGACAGATTTGGGGCTCTTAAGTCAATTTTTGAGGCTTGAGATCTCTTAAACCAAAGCTGGAATCAAGGTGCACCATTCCAAATATGCCTTGGACTTGCTGAACAAATTCAGAATGAAGGATTGCAAAGCAAGCAAAACTCCTTTCCTTTCAGGAGTGAAGCTGGAAGAAGTTGATTCTTCACCGATGGTAAACAATACACTATATAGGCAATTGATTGGATGTTTGTTGTATCTGACACATACTAGACCTGATATTTGTTATGCAGTAAGTTTGGCTTCTATATTCATGGATCAGCCTCAAGAGATCCATTGGAAAGCAGCCAAAAGGATCCTTAACTTTGTTCAGGGAACAAGGACACATGGGATCTTCTATAAAGCAAAAACTGATCTTGATTTGATTGGATTTACTGACACTGATTAGGCAGGTGATAGCACAGATAGAAAGTCCACTTCAGGATATGTGTTCATGCTTGCAGAAGGGCCAATCAGCTGGTCAAGCAAGAAACAGAGTGCCATTGCACTCTCATCTACAGAAGTAGAGTACAGAGGAGTTGTTAATGCAGCAACTCAATGTTTATGGTTGCAGGTTTTACTTGGCGAGTGTGGATTTGAAACAGAGTACTCAACTACCATCTACTATGATAACCATATTACCATTCAAATCTACAAAGATCCAGTTCAGAAGCAGAGAACCAGACACATTGAGATCCATATGCACTACATCAGAGAACTTGTGCATGATGGCACCATTCACCTACTCTTATGTTCATCTTCAGAACAAGTAGCTGATATCTTCACCAAAGCATTTTGTGAGAATACCTTCAGCAATCTCAAATCACTGCTGGGGATTTCTGATCATGCTGTGCAAGCATGAGTGAAGACAAGATTCTACAATTTTGTTTACAGTCCATGTTTAAGGGAGGATTTTCCCAAGTTTGGTTTTGCCTCTTTCCTTGTTTAAATGGACATGCAGTATGTAAAGGGTGACTAAGCCTTGTTGCTAGGCCCTATAATTTTCTGATATATTACTCATAAGTCAGGCTTAAGGGGGGTGTTAGAATAATCAACCCATAGTTTACCCATTTAAACATTAATTTAATTATTTCTGTCTTATTAGCCTAGTTCATGTGTCCCACCTTATGCAAGTTGTCTATTACCTATCCATAGTGGTCAAACTTGCCTTATTTGACTCATGTAGTGCATGGGAAAGCCCAAGGAATTGAATCTTCTTTATTCCTGGCCTCCTAGGCGCCCTTCTGCTTTTTCTACTTTATTGCCTGCTTTTTCAGTGTTTTAAGGCAAAAGGAAAAGCTAGACTAGGTGAGGTTGACTAGTTTTTTGTCCTACACATCCTCCTCTCTTTTCTCCATGCAAAAGCATGTATGAGCTGCCATTCCACCACTCTTTATCTTGCCTAATCCTTTTTTCCAATTCGTGAGGTCCATGACAGATTTGGGATCAGCTTTTTACACCTATGGGGGATTTGCTTATTTTTAGTAAGCCTGCTTTATGCTAGATTCGAATTGCTCCTCATGCATTCAAATCCCTGATGTATGTTATTTATTCAACAACCTATGTTATTATAGGGTTGGCTATTGTACACTGATTTAATACAGTTTAGTGTTCAGCTCCAATTTTCAGTCTCTTTGTGAGTGATTTTGCATGATCAATTGTTAATTGTTGTGAGTAAAATTAATCTATCACCTAGTTCAATTTCCACAGCTAGAGTCTATATACACCTTTGTTTCTGACCAGAGACGTTTTTTTTAGGGTAAATTTCGTTTTTAAGAATGTTCTTGTCATTTCATTTTCGATTTTTTGTTTTGGGATTAGTGCATTAGATTTATTTTACCTTAGTACTTTGCTTGAGTGCTGCTTGATTGTGCTTGTAGAGTCTGGGGGTTGTAGAATCATTATTTTGCTTTAGTATCTCATTTTTATTTCAAAAAATCCAAAAATATTTGATTATTATTATGCATTGCATCTTGCATTTTGGCATGGTACTTGCACTAGATTTGCTTTGAAGTATTAGTCAGGTTTTCATATAGGAAATATTGCATTTATCATTTGAAGAAAAATTTTGCATTTCATGTAGTAGCATACCCTGTTTTCATTGGACACAATGCATTTTCATTGATTGTTAGGTATGCATTTTGCTTCATGTTGTGTCATAACACCATTGGTTGCACGATCATCTACCTTTTTTGAGTAAAAAAGCCAAATAAAATCAACGCTTAATTAAAATGAACTACACTATTTTATTTGATAGGGTTCACCAAAAAGATTAGGTTTTAGGGTCTTGGAATAGTTCATTGTGAGTAAATTCTCCAAGGCCACTAAACAACAACATGTATGTGCCTGTCCAGGTGAGAGTGTGAAATTCCTTGGTATAATTAGTGTTTCTCAGGATCCTCCTCTCAAAAGGGAGTTAAGCACGAGGCAGTGTGAGCGGTTATTGATTGGGATGACCCCTAGTCATAACTAAGTAGCACCGAAGATATTTCCAGGATTGTATTCGTATATGGGGGCTCTTTCAAGAGTTTCGGGCTTTGCTACCCTACCCATACGGTCAATCCCACTTGTGACTGTTCGCCTGAGCATTGATTATATTGAGGTGACCTTAGTTGCCTTACCTAGGATATCGATGGGGTACTCTATAGGGGTTATTCTGTGGGTGTCCCGACTAGGTTGGGGTCAGATAGAATAGTCACTTTATGCGTTGAAGCTGAGGGCCACAATAATTGGTTATTTACCTCTACTTGTTGTGCATGGGAGTCTCAAGCCTCTCCTAAGCGAGACATTCCATCTTCATTTGGGAGCTCATTTATCCTACCCTTGATTGCTTGTGTTTGGCTTTAGATTTTATTGGTGTATGATCTGTGCACGTTAGCTTACCTAGGGTTTGCATAATTAGAGAGTCTTTTACATTTTTTGAGTAATTGTAGATTCGGGTGCGAATCCTCGCCGTTCTCATCATTTAGCAGGACTTCTGCCTTCTACATCTCCTCCTCCTTTTGGAGAGAGAAATATACGATCTAGGAAGACTACTTCACACATTGATTCACACAATATGGGAGACCACGAAGAAGGTATTCCTGAACCACCCTCTCTAATTCGAGTGGATGATGAGGAGTTTACTCCTACCTATGATCCTTCACCTGATATGACTGAGTTAGGTCCTGTAATTTCTGAGATAGGTGCTTTCCATGATAGGCCTACTTACTCTAGTGTTGATCCCCCATTGACCCATTGCCGGTATGGTATGCCAAAAGATGAGACTTATTATGAACCTGCAAGCACTAGTTATGGTAGTTATGGTATGTCTGGTATGCCCACACATGATTTGGAATTTCATGTCGAGTCGGAGTTTGAGCCTAACACTATGCCTGGGGGCACTCCTATTCCTTACCATGCGTAGAGGTTTGGGAGCACAAGTCACATTGCACCTTCCATCCTAGCGGTGGAAGTTACATCACATATTCCTCCTAGACCTAGGGTTAGTGATCCTATTAGGATACCACATCCAAGATGAGTGACTATAGGGAACACCACGTACATAGTTTCATAGATCCCTTCATCCTTGGTTCCTTGTTCTTCAAATGTTAACCCTTCACCTCATTCACGTGGTCCTTTGGGCCGAAATGTTGCTACGAGTCATGTCCATGCTGCTGTTACTCGACCAGTTGTGTCTCAAGTTCAAGTACCGCCCATTGTTTCGGGAGGTCGTGTTCATACTTATCGAGGTCATGTTACTACTTCCAGAGTGTATGTTCCTACTTCCAGAGTGTATATTCCTACTTCCGGAGCGTATATTCCTACTTACGGAGTGTCTCATGGGACATCTCATTAGATGAATTACAGACCTTATTATGGGACGTAGTATGGATAGGGTTATTCACCTTATGGGTACGGGTATCAACAAACCACTTACTCTCCTAATTATGGCTTTGTAGCCCCACATAGTCAAGGTAAACCACATTATGGTTCTTCCATGCCACCCTACATGGGTCAAATGAGAGGAGGGAACTATGGTCAAGGCCATGGTGGTTATGGTAATCAGACCTATGTGAATCAAAACTATCAGGGAGCGGTGCACCGCCCTACTCATCCTAGGCTCCCTTTCCTCACAACACTAAATCTTCCTGACTTGTCGAGATTGATGAATGATCCTGTATCTCATGACCTGGCTTGGCCGGCTGTCCCTACTAAGCTTCCCTTGGACATACCCAAATTCAAGGGAAAACATGGAGAAGAGCTGAGTGAACATGTTACAACATTTCACCTATGGTGCTCTTCAAATTCCTTGCACGAAGATTCAATCCATTTAAGGTTGTTTCAACGCACCCTTCCAGGGCCTACCGCGAAATGGTATATAAAGTTACCTAGGGGGCATTCGCTTTGTTCGACGACCTTGCGATGAATTTTCTCAACCACTTCCAGCTACTAGTGCATTATGATGTTGGTACAAAAATCTTGTCGACATTTCGGTAGGATAAAGCCACACATATCTCGGACCATATCCAAGAGTGGCATAGACGAAAGAGGTTGATTAAAGCCTTCATACCACCAAAGTTTCTCCTTGAGTGGTTCCTTAAGTTGTTATTGCCTTATATAGCGAAGGATGTTTCTACATCTGGAGTTCAGAATGAGGAACAAGCCATTTTTAGGGATCAGGAACTAGATTTGATTTATGCTCAATCCAGTTTGTTATATGAGATCATTCCCAATGCTTCGCATTCTAGTTTAGACCCCAAAGTTAAACCTGGACCACATGCCGATGGCATTATTGGTTGTGCAAGTGCTAAACCTGCGGATTCGGTTGTGAAACAGGTCAGTCAATTGTCAATCAACCAATCTACTTCGGGATAAGCCATGGATTCATCTCAACCCACCCAAACGACGAGTTTACTTTTGGTGCAATCGTCGGACCAGAAGGGTAACCAGCAACCCAAAAGGAATATAAAGAAGGGTAAGAACAATCATAAGGGTGGGAATAGGAATGGAAATTCTAATACTAATGACAAGAATGCAAAAAATGCTGGGGGGACAAGAAACCTAAACGTAAGGTTAAATTTCCTTGCAAGTTATGTAAGGATGATCACCTCTCTTACTTATGCCCTCATATCGATGAAGCCTCGGGATTCTTAGTGGAGGGCCCAGCTGTGTTGACCAACCCTTTACCTCATAATCAAAATATGAACTCGAGGACCCATGATCAGTCTGGTGGTGATCAAGATCTGCTGAAGGGTAGTGGTCATGGTTGCATTAACATGGTGTGTGCTACGAAGGTTGTGACCTGTGCGAAGGACTATGGTTCATCACAGCCCGACCCAAAAAAGGAACCTGATCCACCAGGGACTCCTTTGCATATTAAAAAACCTATGGATAAAACTAAATTTGCACCTCACATTCCTAAGGGATTCCTTAAGCTTTCAAGGAACAATCCTAATGCCCGAGCCGCCCAGAACTATTCTGTTGTCGAGGATTTGGGCCACACTCCTTATGTGATGTCTGCACTTGAAGTACTTCAAAGTTGTCCTTCGTAAAGGAAGGCTTTGCTTTCTACCCTTGGTGTGAATGATGATCATTCTTCCTCCATGATTAAATTTGAAACCGCAGGACTTCAGCCTCACTTGCCTTGCTATGTGTCTCTTTTGATTCGTGTAGAATGTCTTAACATGACCATCAAGTGCACTGTGATTGACGAAGGTGCTATTGCTTTTGTGATGTTTTTATCATGTTGGAAGGGTTTAGGTTCCCTTGAGTTGTCTAAATCTGGTACTATGTTGACTGCGTTTGATGGGAGATCATTTAGACCGCACAGGATCCTTCCTTCCCTTAAGGTCCATTTGGGAGGGAAGATCGTTGCGATAGAGATCGAGGTCGTTGATGCGCCCCTTGACTATAATATCTTGCTGGGTAGGAATTGGATGTACAGTATGCAAGCCATAGCTTCTTCTCTATTTCATGTTGTATGCTTTCCATTTAATGGGAAGATAGTTATGATTGATCAAACGTCATTCAAGAATCCGTTGGTTATTGCATCTTCGGGAGCTTCGATCCCAATTGTAGAGCACTCTCAGCTGACAACTGGGAGTGTGGGTGTGGGCATGTATCCATCCCTTATGGGAAGCTTTAGTTGTCCTGTACCTATCCTTATGATAGGGTCCAGTTCCGGTGAGGCTTCGACATCTATGAGATCAGTGTCTTTTCACACGAATCATATGGAAGATCCTTGGATTCTTCCTACACAGAATACTTCAATTGAGCCCATCGTGACGGATGTGCCATTGCCTACAAATATGATAGCTTATCAAGCTAATATTGGGCGTGTTGCAGAGCCTAGTCCTTCCTCTTCACGGATGGAGGAGGAGGACCCATATGTGCTACTTTCTTGGGCAGTTCAGTCTTCTCATGCGTGTGACTGCCTTGATAGTGTTTTTCCTTCAGACAAAGCGATTATTGAGGCCATGTCAGGGGTTGATGCACCTTGGGAAGAGTTGCATCATAGATCTTAATTTCTTCGTGAGCTTGACCACTTGGAGTGTGAGGAATTTAGGGGGGTTCTTAGTGAGAGAATTGTTAGTCCCATGGTTCCATTAAGCTCTCCTGGTCCGATGGCTGATGGGAACATGGAAAATATATATCCTACCATTCCTATCAATATCTCTCGCAAACTTGGTAGGATTGAGAATGTCTATATTGGGGCAGAATGTTCCCATACTGAGATTCAAGAATACAGCAAGATGTTTGAAGAATTTTGCGATATCTTTTCTTGGACTTATGATGAAATGCCATGTATTAACCCTCGCATTGTTGAACATGAGATTAAAACTTATCCCAATGCTAAGCCTGTTTGACAATGCTTTCGTGCAGTGAATCCTAGGAAAGCACCCACGATTAAGGCAGAGATAGAGAAATTGTTGAAAGTTGGTTTTATCTATCCCGTTCCCTTGATGGAGTGGGTTTCAAATCCTATTCTGGTGGATAAGAAGCAAGGAGCGATCTGTATATGCACTGATTTCCGTGACTTGAATCGTGCCTGTCCTAAAGATAATTTCCCCACACCATTTATTGATCAAATCTTGGATGAGTGTGCGGGTAGCGAGGTATTTTCATTTATGGACTACTTTTTCGGATACAATCAGATACAAATTAAACCTGAGGACCAACATTAGACTACATTTATTTGTCCTTAGGGAACCTTTACATATCGGAAGATACTTTTTGGCCTTAAGAACACCGGAGCCACTTTTCAGTGGGCTATGACCTTGATCTTCCATGATCTCAAATCGATTATTGAAGTATTTTTGGATGACCTTGCTACTCATTCTCGTATGAGAATGCGCCATTCCTATCATTTGAGATTAGTATTCGAAAGGTGCCACCATTATTTGGTCAGGTTAAATCCTCACAAGTGCATCTTTTGTGTGAATTCTGGTCGCTTATTAGGGTTCATTGTTTCCAAGGAGGGTATAAGAGTCGACCCTTTGAAGGTTGAGGCAATACTTCAGTTGTCTCCCCCGAAAAACATTAGACATATTCAATGTTTGCAAGGCATGGAAAACTTCTTACGGAGATTCGTTGTCAATTTTGCCAATTTGACTAGAGGCTTTATGCGTCTTTTAAAGAAGGACACCACCTTTTGTTTGGATGAGCGAGCCCAGGAGTCCTTTGATGTGCTTAAGTGAGCCTTAGCATCAGCCCCGGTGATTAATCCCCCAGACTATAGCCGTGACTTTCTACTTTATGTGGCCGTGTCCATGGAGACAATTGGTATGGTTTTGGTTCAAAAGGATGAGGAGCTCCAAGAGCATGTCATATACTATCTAAGCTAGAATCTTATTGACATGGAGATCCATTATTCCCATGTTGAGAAGCTTTCCTTAGCTACCGTACATGTGGTTCAACGGTTGAGACATTATATTCTCCTTCGCTAGACCTTGGTTGTAGCCCATGCCAATCCATTTCAATTCATCCTCACTCAAAGGATGATTGGGGGAAAGTATAATAAATGGATTTTCATCTTGCAAGAATTCGATCTCGAGTTTGTTTCGGCAAAATCGAAGAAATCGTTAATTTTTGCAGAGCTTATATCGGATTTCCCAAGCGAAGAGGAGGAGATGGTTTGTGAAGATACATTTGTCGATGAGCACATATTCTTAATCTCAACTTTGGACCCATGGTATGGGGATATTATTATATATTTACAGACATTGAAGGTCCCTACTCACCTCTCACAGGATGAATGACAAGGATTACATCACATATCCAAGAATTACCTCATAGCGGATTATACCTTGTACCGCCGTGGGGTAGATTTCATTTTACGTCATTGTTTAAATCATGAGGAGGCTGAGCTTGTGTTGAATGATTGCCATAGAGGGGCGTGTGGTGGTCATTTATTTGGGCTTTCTATAGCCCAAAAAATCTTGAGAGCGGGTTATTTCTGGTCGTTGATATTTAAGGATTGTGTATATGCAGTCAAGAAGTGCCACCCTTGCCAGGTGTTTGCACGGAATATGCATTCGTGACCTTCCTCGTTACATCCCATCATCATTGCTGGTCCCTTCACTAAGTGGGGGCTTGATTTTATGGATTGCAACCCAGCTTCAGCTGGGGGGCATCATCATATCATAGTGGTTGTTGACTACTTCACGAAATGGGTTGAGGCTATGCCTACAGTTAAATCTGACAATGAGACAACTGTGCACTTCATATTCAACTAGATTATTACTCAGTTCGGTATTCCGAAAGAGCTTGTCACTGACCATGGCTCGCACTTTCAGAATCGTATGATGGAAGAGTTGGCATTGAAGTTAGGATATAAGCAGGAGCATTCCTCCTCTTATTACCCTCAAGCAAATGGATAGGTAGAAGCAGTGAACAAATCACTCAAATCCATTCTCCAATGAACTATCGCACAAAGCAAGACTAATTGGCACATTATGGTATATCCCGCTTTGTGGGTTTATAGAACCGCTGCTAAGACTGCCACGGGTTTTTCTCCATATCATCTTGTTTATGGAGTGGAGTTGGTATTGGCGGTTGAGTGTGAGATTCCTTCGTTGAATCTAGCCATAGAACTCTTACCAGACACTCCCCCGTTGGAGAAGCGTTTGGTCCACCTAGAGAAAATTGATGAGCAGTGCCGAGATGCCTTGGTGGCTCTAAAAGTGAATAAGCGTCGTGTTAAGGTCCACTATGGTAAGTCTGTCTACCCAAGGAGGTTTAGTGAGGGAGACTTGGTCCTTTTGTGGGATCAACCAAAAGAACCCTTGGGGGCAGGAAATTTTAACCCCATGTGGCGTGGTCCTTACGTCGTTAAATGTGTGTTAGAGAAGGGCGCTTATGAGTTAGTGGATTATGAGGGAACGGCCAAGGTTAGCTATTGTATATTATTGTATAGTTTTGCATAGATAGGTCTTTTTCTTAGGGTGATCGGGTTTGTGATTAGTTTCCATTTCTTTATGCAGATGTCAATGGAATATTCCACCTTCATAGGATTCGCGGATGGTGTGAGCCATCACACTCAACACTTAGCCTCTGCTGCTTGGGTGATTTATACTCCTACAGGTTAGGTATTGTCTTCAGGAGGCGTATGTTTATGGCCCTCTTTGAAAAATGTTGCTGAGTATAGTGCCATTATTGAGCTTCTATGAGATGCCATTTCACATGGTGTTCTCTTTCTTGAGGCACATCTTGATTTGGAGTTAGTAGTGTTACAGCTTAATGGTTTGTACCAGGTTAGGGATCCGACATTATTAAGAATATTCTTACGTGTGAGATTGTTAGAACGACAATTTGACAATATAACATACATACATGTTCCAAGAATTAATAATCAAGTTGCCGACTCATATGCTAACTACGTGTTAGATTGGCATTTGTTTCATACACAATAAGCTCATCACAAACATAAATTTTTACACATGTAAATAAATAAATCGATCATCATAAAAGTTTTTATAAACATCCAAAATGTGGTAATACATAGTGTCATGATACAAAAATGGGGCTCTCGATCCACCAAAATATAAATACACGGTAGTACAAAATGTATCACTCCCAGGTATCTAAGCCCGTGGAGGAGGAGGGGGGTTGTGATCGTGGAATGTCACCACGACTCTAGCTAGCCATCGAAATAGCCGCACCCATGCTCATGGTACACCCACAACCTGGCGCTGGATGGATTTAGGCAAGTCCTCGACTTGCGCCATGGGTACTCTATGTGTCAGTCTCACAAAGTTGGTATGAATGCTTTGGAGCGTCCGCTCCGCATCCACACTCATGATGTTGTCTCCTCTTCCCCTCCGTCTATGATGAGGGAAGCCTTCAGGCCACCGTGGTCCCACATCTGCATGCATATGGTAGATGGCACTATGTATTGTCACCCAAAAACATGTCTTTTGATTCCACATAATAAAAAAACACAAAAAAATTAAATAACTCAAAATTTTTAAAAAGAGGGTTGGGATTCATTACCAATGTCACCGTATGCCGATCCTGGTGGTAGCAGCATGTCTGGGTCTCCCCGAAAATCTATCCCCGCATAGGGGTAGTCATCGATGGAAACTATTTGTCATCGCCACCATGGAAATAAGTCAGCTAGATAAGGGTTGGACACCCTACCTCCACCCAGTCTGCACACCACATCCGCCCAATGTGGTTGGGTTGGATCTCGAACCCCGTGTAGAGGGATGTCAACTCTAGGGCTCAATCTTGGAACACACTCAAAGAAGAACGTGCTCAGTATGCTGCTGAAACTGAAGTTTTGCACCCTGCCCATCTTGCAGTCGCTGAGATATTGTTTCATGTTGCTCAACAATGTCATACTCCAGTCATAAATTGTGGGCCTCATATACTCCACGGCATAGAACATCAATGGCTGAGAGGCCTGGTGGAGTGAGGCTAGCCCCGCTATCCTACCTAGTGTCAGTAGATTGGCCTTTATGCCTAGCACCTGTATGGAGTTAGTTGGGATCTGACTCCCCACCTTCTCCGTGTCCGGATAGCAGTACACCACAATGTACTCATCTATAGTCAAGCCACCTCCGGGCCTGCGAGAGCGTAGGTTCACCACTTCCCCTTGTCAGGAAAGTCTAGTCACTACTACATTTCGATCCAAAATCCGACGGCACGTGGATTTCTCTTTTTAAACTTACCAAAAATCACAAGGATACATTTTTTTTTTGTAAATGTGGCCACAAGTGTCTGTGAAGTGACGGCTATTCTCATAACCATCGGTTAAGCGACGGCGCATTAGTAAGTGTCGCTTAAGCGACGATGCCTTTAAATTGGAACCCGACGCTTAGTTTCATTTAAATTGGAACCTGACGCTTAGGTTCCTTTTAATTGGTCAACTATTTAACATGGAATGCGTCGTCGCATATCTGATGCTTAGGTTCATTTCCTACACACACTCATATAAATAGATGTAGGCCTAGGTTCATTATCTCACACACTCACTCTCGCACTTATCTCTTGGACAAGAAATGCGAAATTCCTAAGGGTTTGTTTTTTGGCCTTGTGCTTTTGTGGGGATCTTCCCACTTGGTCTTGGATTTTGGTCTTGCCCTTTGGTGACTTCTCTCTTGAAGTATCTCTTGGTTAATAATTTCTTGGTTTAGGGTTTGGTTTTTGGCCTTGTGCCTTTGTGGGGATCTTCCCACTTGGCCTTGGATTTTGGTCTTGCTCTTTAGTGACTTCTCTCTTGAAGTATCTCTTGGTTAATTTCTTGGTTTAGGGTTTGGTTTTTCGCCTTGTGCTTTTGTGGGGATCTTCCCACTTGGTCTTGGATTTTGGTCTTTCTCTTTGGTGACTTCTCTCTTGAAGTATCTCTTGGTTAATTTCTAATTGGTTTATTCTTGGTAAATCTTTCTTGGAGAAACTTTGTTCTCTTGTGTTAGGGTTTTATACCCTCACTTAGGGTTTTCTCTTGTGGATTTGGCTTTGACTCTTGTGGAAATGAAGATTCATCATATACTTGGTTTTGTCTTGAGTTAGGGTTTACCCTCACTTAGGGTTTGCTCTTGTGGATTTGGCTTTGACTCTTGTGGAAAAGAAGATTCATCATATACTTGGTTTTGTCTCGAGTTAGAGTTTACCCTCACTTATAAGGTTTTGCTCTTGTGTATTTGTCTTTGACTATTATGGAAAAGAAGATTCATCATATACTTGGTTTTTTATTGAGTTAGGGTTTACCCTCACTTAGGGTTTGCTCTTGTGGATTTGGCTTTGACTCTTGTGGAAAAGAAGATTCATCATGATATACTTGGTTTTGTCTTGAGTTAGGCTGGTTCACCCTCACTAATTAGGGTTTGCTAGGGATTTGGCTTTGACTGTTGTGGAAAAGAAGATTCATCATATACTTGGTTTTGTCTTGAGTTAGGGTTTACCCTCACTTAGGGTTTGCTCTTGTGGATTTGGCTTTGACTGTTGTGGAAAAGAAGATTCATCATATACTTGGTTTTGTCTTGAGTTAGGGTTTACCCTCACTTAGGGTTTTCTCTTGTGGATTTGGCTTTAACTATTGTGGAAAAGAAGATTCATCATATACTTGGTCTTGTCTTGAGTACTTAGGGTTTACTCATGTGGATTTGGTTTTAACAATTATGGAAAAGAAGACTCATCATATACTTGGTATTGTCTTGAGTTAGGGTTTACTCGTGTGGATTTGGTTTTAACCATTGTGGAAAAGAAGACTCATTATATACTTGGTCTTGTACTATTGAGTTAGGGTTGACTCATGTGGATTTGGTTCTAACCCTTGTGGAAAAGAATACTCATCATATACCTGATTTTGCTCGTACTTTGTTCTTAGGGTTTGAGTAATAAAATGCCACGTAACAATAATGTTACAGGTCATCAAGATCCAGAACAAAATCGACAATTGCTTGCTAGGTTGTGGGATGGAGTGGAAAGAAGGGGTGATGGAAAATGTTATTGTCCTTGCAATCGATGTAGGGGCTTTAATAAGAGAAGGTTACTGATCGCAACAGCTAAAAAACATTGTAGGGAACATGGACATGTTGAGGGGGGTCATGAATATCATCCATTGGTAAGTCAATATAATTCATGATTATATATCATGCGGTCTTTATATTGAGAGTTTTTGTAATTGTATATTGTATCATTTTTATTTTTGTTACTTAATCAACATCACTAACGTTCTTTGTTTGATGTTTTAATTGTAATTATAAAGCAAGGGCCTCCTAGGGCTATTCCGAACATGGAGAATGTGGTAATTGCGGAACAACTAGAACAGGAGGAATGTCAATAAACAGGTCCTGCGAATACTGATCATGATCAAGTTAATGATGATATGGAATTAGACGATGATCATGACGATAACATAATTGAGGATGATGGTGCAAATACATTAATCAATGATGCATTTAATGTTATAATGGACAATGATCAACATCATGCGATGCCAATTGATGACTTTGAAGATCTTTATGATTTACCTACACTTGAGAAGGCAGGCGAACCGCTTTTTGAAGGCTCCCGCATAAGTGTTCTCTTTGCTATGTTGCTGATAATGAACTTGAAGGTTATGAATCATTTTTCAAACACAGGCATCACATTGGTGTTAAGGTACATATGTGATTATATGTTTCATCGATCGCATATATATGATTTGATTTATGTTGCTATAATATTTGTATTGGTATACGTACTTCATCATAAAAATAATAAGGATGTATTTGTTGTTTTTAATATTATGCTCTTCAAATATTTATATTAACCATTTTTTTTAAATTTGTTGTAACAACTTGATAGGTGAATATTTGTTACCGCCATCAAATAAATTACCTCGCACATGCCGAGATTTAACTTCCATCATGAAATATGTTGGAATGGAGTATCAAGCAATTGATGCATGTCCTAATGATCATATTTTATATTATAATCAGTATGAGTTTGCAACAGAATGCCCTATATGTCATAGCAGTAGATACCGAATAGATCAAGTAACCAAAAAGGTGTCTCGTAAGGTTCTTCGTTATATTCCCATTATTCCACGCTTGCAACGACTGTTTAGGTGCAAAAACATAGCACAATTTATGGATTACCATGCACGGAATAGAAGTGGAGATGATATTCTTCGAATGCCCACAGATGGTTATGCATTTACGGACATGGAGGAAAAATGGACACACTTTAGAGAAGAACCTCGTAATGCTAGACTTTCTTTGGCAGCGGATGGTGTCAATCCATTTGCAGAGATGAGATCTACTTACTCGGTCTGGCCTGTTTTTGTTATCAACAATAACATTCCTCCATGGATGTCAATAAAGAGGAGCATATAATGTTGGCAATGATTGTTCCAGGTATAATTTGTACTTTAGAACAATGTTTTTTTAATGCATTAGTATTTAATTTGTCATGAAGATCAATATTGTTGCATATTCATGTCATATATATATTTCATTTACTTATATGTATTGTATTTGTTGTTTTCTTTTAGGTAAGTATTTAGTTAAAGATATGAATGTATATATCGAGCCTCTTGCTGATGAACTACTCAAGCTATGGAATGGTGTCACTATGTATGATGTCTCTAGACCAGTAGGGAAAAGGGAATTTCAATTCCATGCAATGCTTGCCTAGACAATTCACGATGCTCCAGGGCTAACACATTTTTGTTGTCTTCAAACAAAGGCAAAATTTGCATGTCCAGTTTGTGGTCCCAAGATGAAATCTCGTCATTCAAAGAGTTTGTCAAAGGAAGTGTTTGATGAGTATAGGCACTTCCTCTCTAAGAATCATAGGTATTGAACTATCGAAAAACATCTCTTTAATGGGAAAGAGGAGACCGCATTAAAACCACAAAGAATGACACCTCACATATGGAAGTTGCAATATAATAGAAATCGTCAAGGTACGATTCAATTTGTCTATCTTATATATTTATATTGATCATCTCTTATATGTACTTTTTAATGTTTTATTTTGGATTATATTAATTTTTTTTACTGTAATATATGACATTTTAATCTCTTTAACTTATATATTGAT
>LPNX010716472.1:579554-590495 GCA_001517045.1 Pseudotsuga menziesii
AGGCTGTCATGGTGCAAAACAAATTCAAAAAAATTAGAATGGTTCAAACAAATTGCAGGCTTGATTTGGTTTCCGGCTGATCAATGGCCACTTTTCTGTTTTGGAAATTTTGGATTGAGGAAGTTTTGGCTAACATGATGGTCTTACAAATAAAGTAGTAGAAAGTTGAAAGAACGGTCCTACAAATATAGTAGTAGAAAGTTGAAAGAACATTAATTTTGACGGTAAATCTATTTGCCTCATCAAATGTAGGCTAAAATATGCCACCATTCCCAATCTATCTCCTTACTATGTAATATAGAGCAGTGAATAAACGGAGGAATGCTTCTTTTTTTAAACAGTAACTCCCCATTTTTTTGGCAACCTCCTTGGATGTGTTGCTCTGGGGATTCCCTCCACGGGCAAAGGAGCAAAGGGTTCAGCAATTCTAAGGATTTCTGATTAGTTTGTTTTTATTATCTAGTGGATTTCATAAAATTTTGCTTATTTTTGGAATGTATATTTTATAATTGTTTAATTATCAAGAAAATAATAATAAGCGTTACTCGGATTATTACTCTGTTATTTATGTTTTTCAACATTGAAATTTTCGTTTGCATTTTTGTTTGATATGTAGGCCGAGGCTGCATATATTTTAAAGTTTAGTCTTCTATTAAGGCACTGGTATTTTGATCGTTACAATCATCAAAGGGTTGTCCCTATCACAGTTATTACTTTGAAATGTAGGCCTTCAGTACAAACAAGGTTCACTAGGTGTTAACATAGTGAGGCCTTGATCAATCTTCCTAAGACTGTTAAAAAATAACATATATAAGTTTCAGTACTTGGTTCAAGGAATGCAAAGTAAGAACATTCAACTGATACAGATCTCCCATTGTTTGTCGATTAATTCTGTTATAACTGCTCTAGTGATCGGTGTGTAAATATTACAAAAACATATAATGAAAATTATTCTAATTTATTTTCATTCTTATTCATTTTAAGGATTCTTCTCATAAGATTACATTGATGTTATAAGAAAATTAAATTCATGAATGCTCTAAGAAAATTAAATTACTGCAATCACACGTGTATGATGACTCATTAAAACCTACTTAGTCACGAGAAGGCTCCTCTCTACGATCCGTAATGTTTTCAATTGTCTTTTGTGTTACAGTTATCCAAGAACACATTTTTTCAAATCTTACCCAACCATTGGCAGCAAAGCTTTTATTATGAGGTGAGGTGTATTTTTGGAATGCCGTTGTTAAGCACTTCATTGTAATAATAATTTATCTCAAAAGAAGGAAGGGAGTTGATTTCCTTAAGAAGATTCACTATCCAAAGATAGGTTCTTCACAATGAGCCATTACATGTCAGTGCGGTAGCATACTTCTCAAACATTCCCAATCATCCTCTATCCTCAATAGATAGATCCATCATCTTCCCTTTGATAGACATACAACTACCATGAACCATCTTTTTAAATTTCAGTCAGAATTTGGATCCTATTTAGTATTTATTATAACCAATATAAGATTTCTGCATGATATTTTGTTTTTAAGTTTGTTTATGGTATTCCAACACACATTATGCATATAATCCATTCATTACTATATTCATAACAACATAAGAAGCCATAGAGCAATTCACAGGGGTCTTGTCAATTGGGCAGTGACGTAGTACTTGAAGGAATACTGTTAAACCTTCCAGGTGACCTAATGCATATTGTGCTCATTGTTCAGGAATATAGGTTCAAAGTCTCTGTATAAGATATATTTGAAGTATTTTTCAATTACACCATGGCTATCGTCAACCACCATCATCAATGACCTTTGGATCTACTTCCAATCTTGGTTAAATTGTATTTCTCAGAGAAAATACAACAAATGCCCTGAAAATAACTACAGGTTTTCCTTCGAGGGTGAAAACAACTATTGTGTTGAAAGGTCAGTTAGTCCATGGAATTATTTGTTCCTTGAATTCGATTTGCAAGAATTTCAAGAGAAAAAATCTATGCAGCTGTAGCAATTGCAACAATCCCTGTATCCCTGTGATTATTGGTGGTTATAAAGTTTAAACTCATGAACACTTGCCATCAACCATGTTATCCACATTTTGTGGTATAGCAGTGAACTCACTCAAAGCCTTATTGAACTGAGCAAGACCCGAGGATGGCTGTCAGTAAGTTCAAGACAGGGATCGGGTCAAGGGTGCATAAGCTTTAAACAAGGAGTTGTGCCAGAAGGTGCAAAGGCATGTCCATAGGATGGGTATCAGAAGACTTCTTCATCAAGTTGTAATAGTTTGTCCAAATTGCTGTGTATGTTTAACAGATTCATATTTTTACCATGCAATGTGGCCAAACTGTTAGTTGTATAAATGCATTGATGTTTAAAATGTGTATTGTTCTTCACAAAACATAAAGGAATCTGTCTTCACATGAGGAGGTTCCACCTCGAATGCAGGTTTTGCATTTCATATGTTTAACAGAATATTTTGGAAAGTGACTTGAGAAACATTTCTACCTTGTTGAAAAATAGCCTCCAACATGACAATACTGTCAAATATTCATGGGTGACAAAGTTGGTCAACCTAGTTGTGTGATCATATCTGCTAGGACATTTGTAGATTTGTTCTAGAAAGATCTTGTTCCACAGAGATCCGAGTCAAAGTGCATAAGTTACTCTGCAAGTTTATTTTAAAGGAATTGTTTGTTGAAGGCAGCGATGGGTCTGCAACAGTGGTATATAAGTAATTTGCAATGTTTTTTTCACAAAGTTAGTAGTCATTGTCAAGATACAATGGTGCATCAAAAGGTTAGAATATATAGCAGAATACAGGAAGCAATGATGAATATTAGTGGATGATACTTTGAAGCCTGTTAGAGGTATGATATGTTCAATAGGAAAAGCATGGATCACAGTTGGCTTAAGGTGGACATCCTTGTTGCATCACGTGCTGACTTCTACTTTAATGCTGTCATAACATGGGGTCTACTAACAGAGCATTCATAAGGTTTATTTTGAGAACTGTGCCTTCTCATAATGAAGATGTCCAAGTCCTTGATTTGGTGGGGTATGTAGGTTTGTGGGACATTGATAATATGGTTGTTATTTAATATTACCCGACCTAAAGAGGTTTTTCAAAACAGCTGGTTTCTGGAAGACCCACTCTCAATATTGTTTAGCATAATCTTTGGGACATTTGAGTCTACTTGTTCCTTTTAACTATTGTTTGGAGCTCAAGAAAGCTCTAGTAGCACACAACATATATGCATTTCCTGTTGGAGAAGGTTTATAATTATGTGCATATACACCATATTCCTTACCAAACCAGTTAAGAGTCATGTCAGAACAATGCTTACATTCACTGTTAGCGTCTCTAAACTATAGTCACATGGTAGACACATGTTATCCAGAGCTTCAAACTGAAAGACCCAAAACCATGAGTTGTTGTGTGGCAATGGTTACATAGGAGGTCTTAATGTGATCGCATGCCAGAACCATATTATGATTAGTTTCATTGTTGAAAATTGTGACAACATCTCTTTTGAGTGGTTGAGCTAACCTTATTTTGTTGACAGCTGGAAGTTTTACTAACAGTTCTGTTTTTCAATATTTTCTTTTGGTGCAAGTTGCACTACCTCAAGGAATCGTTCCGTTTGTATTTGAAAGGGAGTATAATGCACATCCTGATATTCTCAGCACAGCGTAAGAGTACCTACTTCTCATTCCACATAAAGATTGAGTTATCACAAAATATTATAGGCCATGGATTATTTTTTTGTGGGGAAATAAGATCTATAATGATACTGAGAATTTAGGCTGTAGAGTGATAAGTTGCTGTGTAAGATCTATGAAAGAGAGAACTAAGAATATTCGAGGTAGTGATGAGATGGAGAAAATAAGAATGTAAAAAGTGATTACTTTTACCACAGCCCTATCAATATCAGAGAGAAAAATTATGCAACTAAGTGCTATTGTTGTTTTGCTTTCTTTGTTGCAAGGTCTTTTAAGGGGTAGTTTTATTGAAACTTTTATATTTGTGATACATTTCTATGACTTAGTCTTGAAAATAGTTTGTGTATTCAAAATCCTGATACTTATATTATAAAAGGGGAGGAGTTGTTATCCTTCTACATGCTATAAGCTATCATTACATCAATGAGAAAATAAACTTCTTGTGTCATTATTAGTCTAAAGATCCATTCGGTCAGTAATTAGAATCTCATATTCCCCTTCACATAGAAAAGTCATCTCAATTTGGTTTCTTCTCCCTGGGTGAAAATTTAAAAACAAGACAGATGGGTGCAGTGGAACATCTATGAAATGAGTTATAAGAAATATATTTTAAGTCCCAGCACCCTGATATACACCGTTTGGATTGCCTCGTTGATTTTGTTTTCGCATAGTCTTTTCATTGAACTTCGTTATACCTATTTTAATAGCCACAACTGTGATGATTGAATTCCAAGATTATGTTGACTCCCTTGGGTGAATTCCAAGATTATGTTGAGGTGCAACATTGATTCTTTTGCCATATTTTCAAGCGTATTCCCTTGCTTCTCACCCCTGGATTTGAGGCGATCTTGTCTCTGATCCTCAAGTTCGGTGTGGGTACTAATGTGTTTGATGGTCTGTTTCATTCTATCTACCTGGATCTTCATCCTACGCATAATCTTCTTTATGTTTGCAATTTCACTTAAAGACATGCTTGTTTGACCCACAATTCGCAGGTTTGGCCATGTCAGCCTTAATTCCTTTAAAAGATGTGTAACTCCAACTTGCAAGGGAAATGGTACGAGTAGTCGGGGAGGGGGCCTGTGTGCCCCCAAGATCTATGAAACAACCAAACGTGGGAGAGGTTCCAAATTCAACCAAGACGTAGCCACAGAAACAATTTCAATAGTCAAACCCTTACCTGGGTAGCAGAGAGTTCCGGGCTAGTGCCTACAAGCATGAATACTTTCCCAGGATTCCTGCTGATCTTACTCCCCTACATCAAGCTCATGTTTTGACAGACCCACAATGCCTTGATTTATCCCACCTAAGCAATGAAGAATAGAGGGGAAGCCATAATTTCCACTACACCCACAGGTGTGAGTAAAGGCATTTAGAGATGAAGGCACACAGGGGAGGGAGGTCTTTCTTGCTTGAGGTTAATGCGATGAGTCTTGATGGTGGATGCATGGAGTATATCCTTCGTTTGGTGGCCATGTGTCAAGTGACCCCAATATTCATCATAAACATTTTTTTGTTGAAATTCTTAAACTATTTATCCATCCACATAAAGAGAATCCTCAATGAACTTTTGGTAACCACCTTTGCTCCAGAGGATCTATATTTCGAACAACCACTCCTTTGATCATACTTGACAGCGATGTTCACTAACTGATCTACAAGGCTGTTATGTCTTTTGATGTGCAAGTAGCTTATTGCTTTGATGCTTTGGAGATTCCAGGTGATTCTATTTTAATTTTTAAATCTTGTTCTGGACCTTACAGTGTGGCTTCTCGCGTGTTCAATGAAATGCAAGGAGTATTCAAAGATTGTTCTTTGTCATATAGCAAGGTTTTTAACATATCCTATTTCTAGAAACAAGGCATACACCTCTGCATAGTTATTGGTGGTTCTCTCCTGTTTAATGAAATGCAAGGAGTCTTCAAAGATTGTTATTTGTCATATACCAAGGTTTTTAACATATTATGTTTCTAGAAAACAAGGCATACACCTCCCCGCATAGTTATTGGTGGTGACTCCCAATCCCCAAGAAAACATGATTACTTCTTGTCCATCGTGGTCAGTGAGTACCCCCCTGCACCTGCCACCCTGTACTGCCACTTTTTACTTAGCTTCCTCTGATAAGAACAATTTACTATTTAGCATGGGAATATCTTTAAGTAATAGTAATCTTCCTCTTTTGAATTTTTCTTTAATCTCCAAATTCCTTGACTTATCTGGTTGCTTGAAATTTAGACTAGATGAATGTGTGCCATTTGGTTTACAAATTCTTAGAACCCCGATTGAATTTTGTTGATACAGGTTATCATTTCGTGCAGAAAGGCTAGCACCAATATTGAAGACCTTGCAGAAAAGTATCCTGACATGATAATAAAGGTAACTTTTCTTTAATAGTAAATTGCCTTGGCATAATATGAATACTATTGTGGTTTGATTGGGAAATTAATGTTCTGTTAATATTGTTTAGCTTTTACAGTTTGACGCTTGTATATCTAAGGTTTTGCAGCTTGTTATTGTGTCAGGAGTCATAAAAAACCAAAGGAAAATCTAATAGTAAAAATCTTTAGTGGCACTGTCCATAGAAAAATGCAGTGGATTATACTATCACCTTGTTCTTTTTAAGGTTCTTCATATAGAGTTTTAAAACTTTTCAAAATCTACAACATTAGTTAATGAACTTCTGCCAATTGGTTCGTCCAATTTTGTTATCTAATTTCTGCTGAGTGTTGTGGATGTAATACACTTGGTAATACTTAATTGCTAGTTGGCTCAAATTAACTGTTCTATCTACTTGTTGATTTCAGTTGTGGCTACCTTAGGTATACTTGGGTTTTATATAAAGTTTAAACTATTGGAGACAGGAGATGATTCGAAGAATGAAGTTGCTTAATATAGGTGCTCATATTACTCTTGGAAGAGCTATATATTTGATACATGACTTAATTGAGCATATTAAGACTTGAAGCAAGTCTTTGTCATCCAAATCATATATATATTTCTTGCACACATACATTTGGTCAAAGCTATTAATCATTTGTCATTTTATCTCACGATTGTTACTTCAGACATAGCTTACTGATATTTGTTTCTGGGCACTTTGTTAGTAACATTCGCTTTATTGTAGTAATTTCACAATTTATACAAACATCAAGGTGTGTCTCCAGTAATCTGGCATTTGTATTTTTTTTTTTAAACACTTACAGCTGTCGGTTAAGCGATGACCTGTAGTTGATTTTTTTTTTTTAAATTCAATACCGATGTTTCAGTTTTCATAATCCATCGGTTAATAGACGGGCTTCTTTGGTGAAGCGATGCTTAACCGATGCTTACGTTTTCATTATCGTCGCTTAACCGACGCTTAAGTTTTCATAACCGACGCTTATGATTGCATTTTTCGTAGTTTAACCATCTCTTAACCGAAGCTTACATTTTCATTATCGCCGCTTAACCGTCGGTTAAGCGATGGTTAAGCAACTCTTACGTTTTCATAACCAATGCTTATGTTTTCATTATCGTCGTTTAACCATTGCTTAACCGATGGACATGCTGTAGAAGCGACGGCCTGTAAGTGTAGTTTTTTTTTTTAAATTTCTCCACCGTCGCTTAACCGACGTCATGATTGTCGTTTAAGCGATGCGTGTTTAAAGTTTAATATGAATTAGATGTCGGATTACCGACGATTTGCTGAGCTGTCACTTAACCGACGGATTGGAAAGATGTCGGATAACCGACGACAATCCACCGACGCTTAAAAAAAATCATAGTGTCGTACATGCGACAGGGAAGTGTCGAAAATCTGACAATACGGCCATCGGATTTTTGGTCGAAATTTAGTTGTGAATAATAAAGTATATGTCCTCCACTTCCATGGTGAGGGACATCTGTTCTATCTGGAACGACTCTGAGTCTGGATCCCAGTAGTCTACTAACATCTGTAGCAGTCTTGGTTTGGCCCTTAAGCCACCAAGACACCAGAACTTGTAGATCCCACATGACTGTGAAGCTTGTTGATCCATTAGATCGTCCCTTACTGCCTCTTCTACATCACCATGTTCACGTTCTCTCCATTCTAGGACCATCCTACACATAAAATTTGAGTTTGATCCATTAGAATACTTTAAAAACATTGAATGCGGCTGCATATGTGACTATTTTCTAAACAATCGCGTATGTACGTGACTTTGATGGCTATTTCTGCGTATATCCAGCCCTATACACCGGAAAATCCTAGATTTTTGCATGGGCCGAGGCGTGCATTTAAGATTGGCCTAGAATCCTAAATACACCATGGAAATTGATAAAATTTGCATCAAAATGAAAGAGTAGAGCATGGGTAAGTACCTAGAAAAAACGGTAGTGGATTTCACCGGCTGGATCTCCTGGAATTCACTGTGGAAGTTTTGAGCTCAATTGGGTAAAAATTTCAAATGTTATATAATGTTTTGAATTTTTTAATATTTATGGAAATTTTTCAAATTTTTGAAAATTTTTATCCCCTTTGCTATAGTTTGGACCATTTCTAATCTTTTTGAACTGTTTTTGGACTAATTTATGATGTAGGAGACCATTTTGAGCATCATTTCAACTGTTACTTTGACCTGTTCGTGCCTGTTACAGGTATGATGTTTAAACTGGCACATAGGTTAGGGTTCACCTCCATTTGCATTTTTCATGACCTTATGACCGTTTCATTCTAGCCTTAGGTACGAATCCATTCTATTATGTCACAGAACCTTCTTGCTATTTTAGAAGTGGCATGATGTGAATGGTAGAGTTTGACCTTACATGGGTACCCTACTTAGCGCCTCATTTGCATTTGGTGCCCATGCCGACATTTTGCCCCTTAGGGTGTGGGAGTCCATTATATAGTATTGCCATGACATTTTGCAAGAGCCTCATACTCCTCTTGATCTTTTGCTGGCCTATTTCCCTCAGGACTCCCTTATGTCAAGTTGTAATTGCATTAGCATGAGCTTTGCTTACCTTATTGAGCCTTACGCCGGCTTCCCTAAATTTGAGTTTCAGCCATATAGCCTGAGCTTGTCTCATGTCTAGCCATGCAGAGCCATTTTTTTATCCTTTACAGCTTGATTCCCTATTTTACCTGGAGGGGACTTTCCCCCGAGTGTTTCTATCCTACACATGTATCCTTGCATTGAGCATAGGTATGTTCCACTACTTGGAACTAGTTTGTTTTCCCATATGACACTTGTCTCCTCCTAGTCTGTAACTATAAAGCAGTTTTATTATTTTTCAAGCTTTTTAAATATTTGAAAAAGTCCAAAAAAAATTAAAAAACCAAAAATCCAGACAAGGAAAGATGTTATCTTTGGCAGCTGTCGAGTCATGTCGCCTTCGAATAGACCATTGTATATCACATCTATTGGTTGGGTTTATAGTTTGACTTTAGGAGCTGTACTTATTTATCTGAGTTTATCTCCACCGACTGGTTAAGCTTCCAGTCCCCATGGAGCCTCTGTCGATGCCTTATGTGTGGCAGAGATGTCCCAGTTTTGTATATCAATTCTATGCTACCTTTACTCAGTCACCATTCATCGTTATGCTCTTTTTCAAAGGAAGTTGAAGCCCGAGTTGGCCATTCCTCAGTTATCTTGACTTTGCATGTCGGGAATTCTCAGTACAGTTACTGGTTCATGCAGATTATGATCGAGTCCTTCCACATTATACAGCTTCACTGAGTACCTCGTGTTGGATGATGGGGGATGCCTTAATTCCCTCCTTCCAGCGGATTTCATCCCATCAACTTTAGATCATTTATTCTGGGATTGGAATATAGAGTCATTTTTTAGTGCCTTGAGACTTGCAGTCATCAGTCGCAGGTTCTCTCGCCATCGAAATTTTTCGGGAATACATCAATGTCCCCTGATCAATGGATCTTCTCAAGTGTTCAACCTCAACACATCTATTCACACTTGTTAGTTTGCACTCTAGTACCTTGATTCCCATTATCATTATCGGTGGGTGATCTCGCGTTTGTTAACGGTATACATCAATGACCGGTAATCAGACAATAAACTATGATGTTTGACCTCGACACCTCTATTCACATAGTAGGACTTGTACTCGTAGCAGTTTGTGTAGAAGACCTTTCAGATTGGTGGCATCTCTTATATGCTACCTCCTTGATCGTGCTAGTGTTCATGAGATTTCAACTCTCGTGACTTGATTCGAGTGTGTGTCAGACATTTCCAGCCATTATAGAGATCTTGATCCATTGTATATCTCCAGATATTATGGAGATCATGATCCTTTGTATATCTTCATCATGGAGATTCTGATCTATGTATATTGTACATGGCGATGACCACTTATGTCATATCTTGTATCATGCCTATTCATGGCCATTATACTCTTATGTATCCAGGACTGCTATATGTATTTGCAGTTATATGTAGAGTTGTATCATTGTACTATGCTGATTGGGTGGCTGGTCTTCGATTTGGGATTCTTCATCACTCCACTTCTGGGATGGAATTATAATGTATTTCAGCCATCGTATGACCCCTCTAACCTCACACATTAGGGGGCATCTGTTATAGCAGATTTTACCACACCAGGTGAATCACACTTGTATGGCCTTCCCCTGTCCCTCTACAGACTCTTTGGACCCCATGGACCTTTTTTATACCTTTGATGTTTCCTTGATCATCCCTAAAAACATGCTTAATTTGCTATGCATGACTTTTACACCCTTTCTCGCGTATATATGCGGGTTTGACCCCTAAAACCGCATACATCGGGATGTGTGCAAAATGCCAAATTATTTTGGAGTTTTCCTTGAGGTAGATTCGACTCACTTGTCTCCTGGCCTTCCATATGCCTTTAGATCGCTCGGATTTGACCCTTCATTTCCCCATTGAAGAGCTATATAAGGAACCCTTTGGATACATTGAAGAATGTGTGAGAATTGAGAGCAAAGAAACTATAGTCCATTGTTGTTGGAACTCGTGCTTGAGTCTGTATCCCTTTATCCCTTGGAGCACTTTGGTGTTCTTCCCAATATTTCCTTTTGTTTGTGAGCTTGCTATCGAGAGATGGAGGATTGAGGTGGTGGAGGCCCAAGTGGGGGATTCAGTTTCTCCGATTCGTAGATGTGCCGATAGAGGTTGTATTCATTGTAATCTCTGATTTTATATTAATAGAAATATCTTTTCCTGTCCAATAATGTATTTTTGAATGAATATTTTATCCATGGATG
>LPNX010716472.1:593197-595697 GCA_001517045.1 Pseudotsuga menziesii
GAAGTTACACATACCAATAATAATAATGTTGATAGTACGTCGAGATAGGTGAGGCATGCAAGCAATGCATGTAGCGGAAGATGTAGGTACAATAATCAAAATAGTTTATTTAGTCAAACTTATTACCTTTATTTTTTGCGTTGACTTAGCCACTTTCAATTCACTAACTCTAAAATAGCTAATAAGTTTTGGCTAATAATGGGGACGACTCATGGTATTATGTTTCATGGGGTTGCAACGTCGCAAAATTGTGAGGGATAATACCATGAGTCGTCACCATTGCTTACATGAACACTTGTTATCTTTTGTGGGATATAGTTCATGTGGACAGAGTTCTTGAACTTTGTCCTCATGGACAGTTGCTTTATAATATAAGGTTTCTATAATAAAACACCTTAAAGAAGAAATCCATAACATTTGGCAGAATTATAGCAAACCTCTGTTGTCGTACAATTTGGAAAATACTGGGTTAGGTTCGAGTTTCTTTCTAACCTAGGGCTTTTATAATGATCTTCAATTATCTTGTCTAAACCTCCCTTAAGCATCGCATTTGGGTACAGTCGGCTTAATAGCTTATTTGGGAACCGGTTGCTGAGATAACTCACATAAAAACAATCAAACCAATTTGAATGTGAACCAAAATGTGACGAGTTCGTCCACTAATTGTAACACTCAAATTGGCCAAACTTCATAATCCATATCAGCCAATATGGGTCAAATGCGGATTAGCTGAAACTGTCAAATTGGGTCTGTCATTAGCTGATCAATGTAAATGCATGCACAACAAATAAAACCCATGTTTGAAAGCTGATAATGACGGATTGAAGTTGGTGAAGAAGCAGGAAGTATAGACAGAGACCCTTTGGGTTGTTAGTTATGAAATAACCCATTCTCCTATTATATTACCTCATCCAAAGAATCTGAATTAGATGGTCCATATTGTTGAGATTCTGATGAGGAATATTTTGTAGGCAAACCCTTGTTTGATGATGAGATGGAAAATGCATGCATTTATCCATTTCATGAAGAGTTGGATGTTATATTTGAAATCAATAATCATAGTTTTTGGGGGGCCATATATAATTCATCTAATGAAGCATCTAATGAGGAACCTAAATATTTGGAACCTATAGAGAAACCAAGCATCCACTCTACAGGATCTCCAGGAACTAACATCATTATATCTATACTCATTCGATTTCCTACAAAGTGTTGTAGCTTGCTTAGTGCTCCTCTGTGTTTGTCATTTAGGTTCAACTTAACAGTGAAATCAACAAGTCAAGGCAAATATTTCTAGTACATCTCCTTGGTCTATTATAGTCCAAGCATTAGCATATTCAATGGATTTCCCTCATGTTGGTAATCCATACACAACAAACATCACAGAGACGTTATGAGACTTTGCTGTTGATCTATGGCTTGGAGCCGGATTTTTGCTCTTTTTTTTGGATAGTATTGATTTCTATGTTTGTGAACTGTTGGATATGACAGTTGGATGATATTTCTGTTACTATTCTACCGACTATATCGGCTGTTTTAGCTTGTTGTTCTCATGGAACGAACTTGGTACCATGAAATTGTTATCTATTTCTATTTTTGTGGATAGATGGGGTGATTTATCATCCGATGAATGGGTTTGGGCAGTGTTTATAGACTTTTGTTTAGTACGGGATCTGAACTATGGTTACAAATATGCATTGCATATCTACAAAATGTAATTTTGTCTCTCTACAGATGAAATAAAATTATGCTTTTTTTCTTTGAAAAAAAAAGAAGCAAACATCATAGCACTATATGAGCCATACCTTTCGATGAAATTTCCCTAGAAGAAGCAGGATTACGAGCATGTTGTTTACTTACTTATGAGCATATTGATTGAGCCATGTTCTAAGATAGCACTCATTAACTAACTCTTTTAAGGCTAGAATCCCAGGCTTCGGTTCCGCATGTTAAGGAATGGAATGACCAATAGGGGTGCTGATGGTAAACCCCAACCCTGGTTATTGGGAAATAGGTTTATGAGTTTGAGGTGCCATAGCAGCTTTCCAAAGTGAGCGGTTGATGGTATCAAATTATATAGCATAGGGTCCCCTCCCCCTTAAGGCAATTCAATATTGTACCGCTACTTTTTGAGATCGACAGAAAGGAGCAAACATCACAACACGCACAAAAAACCCTTGTCACAGGATGCCCAAAAAGCCTTGTCACAACATGCCCAAAAAAAATAGGTCATGATGCTTACTCGTTGAGCCATGAGCTCCAAATCCAAAACATGAACTCCAAAACATGAACCGTGTGCTCCAAATTTGAACCGTGAGCTCCAATTCTCAACTGTGAGCTCCAATTATCAACCGTGAGCTCCAATTCTGAACCCTGAGCTCCAATTATCAACCGTGAGCTCCAATTCTGAACCCTGAGCTCCACTGGACCTACTCCCGAATTCACAAAAACTTCCAAATTGAACTGTCCAAAACGAGTCGCGACAATGTCCAAATACACT
>LPNX010716472.1:600697-609624 GCA_001517045.1 Pseudotsuga menziesii
AATAAGAACATGTACGTCAAAAAGTAATTTGCAAAATAAAATATTTAGAGGGATATTTGGTTAATTATATGCTTGCCATTTTATCTTTTACACCATATACCAAATCAATTTCCCTTTCTATTAGATTGTTATCTCCATTGTGTTGTGCTGCTTTTACCAATGAAGCCACACCTTCCCAAGATAGTCCATGACCTGATTGTGCACATCATTCAATCCATATCTTCATCCAGTCAAGATTGTTTGTGATGTATAAATGAAATGCATCCCATTCTCGACCAACTGTTTAATGACAATAACCATTAAAATGAAAAAAATGTGTAAATCTCATGAACAAATACGTATATGCTCTTAATTCAAGCAATTATGACTAGAAAATACAATTAGAATATGAAGGATATAATAAAAATCCACTAGCTAATAATTACCTTTCATCTTCCTTAATATACCTTCCCCCTTTAGTTGCTCCCCTTCAAATTTGTTATTGGAGTCCGGATCACAAATGGGACGTAAATTGAGCTTTGATGCTAAAATAGGAAGATATTCACTAACATACAACATGTTTTGGTATACCGTATGTCCTTCCATCATAGACCCCTCCGCATGTGCTCGTTGTCTCACCAAACCCTTCATAAATTTCAAGTGCCTCTCAACCATCCACATGGACCTTGAGTGCACAGGTCCACAAAACTCAATCTCCTCAACTTGGTGTATGAGGTAGTGTTCATGTGCATTGAAAAATGCCGATGGTAGATTCTTCTGCATTTCACACATGAGACGAGGAATTTCTCTCCAATACTTTATATCTTCTTTATGGATTTCTTTAGATGTCAACCATCTACAAGTGATGCAAACCAATAACAATATTTAACAAAAATAAACATTAAATTACAATATATGCTAAAATAGTGCACAAAAATACAAATATAAATTATTATACAGAGAATTAAAGAAACACTAAGCACATGCAAGTAATCGCTATTTACCTCATGTATTTACCAAGATTATATATAACTTGTTTGACATTGTTGTCGAAGTTGTCCAGAAGAGAGAGAGGTAGGACATACTATATCAATATACAAACCACACCATTTATTAAAAAAAGAGTATACAAACAAGAAAAAATTATATGGACATAACAATAATAATTAGGCTTGATGAAGACATGCCAATCATGTGTTTTGACCCCCGCAAAATCACCTTTTTTAGTTATGATATTCTTCAAGTTTGCACAAAATCTGGTGGGAAATTTAATTCTCTGCATTACTTCTTTGACAACATTGCTTTGTTGCTTCATAAATATCCATGGAATTGAGTTTATATTAACTTGTTCTCTGTTGGTATGAAATTGGATGACGTCTTTCATTGCATGGTTGCTTTCTTGAATGTCTTTGCACACTTTCAAAACTTTATCTTTCTCCCTCAGCTCTAGTAGTCTCCATAAGGTTTCATTAACATTCTTTCCAATTGCATTGTATCAAACAAATGAGAAATTTGTAGGTGCTCATAGTAGGGCAACCTGCTGAATTAAATAGGATAACTTTTCAATCCTTGTGGAAGACCATTAATGCCTTCATGATCACAATGGACATCATGCATATTATTTTATAATTAATAAATTACATCATAAATCAAATATGGCCACTACATCAAACAACTCACAATAAAAATTAAAATACATAACAATTCATATACGATGATCCATACGTACCATGATGACGATTTCTATTGTATTGCATCTTCCAAAGGTGAGGTGTCATTCTCCGTGGTTTTAATGAAGTCTCCTGCTTCCCATTCAAAATATTTATTTCAATTGTTCTATACTTATGAATCTTAGAGAGGAAATTCCTATACTCATCAAACACCTCCTTTCTTAAGCTTATTGAACGACGAGATTTTATCTTAGGACCACAAACTAGACATGCAAATTTACCCTTTGTCTGAAGACCTACAATATTTAGATATGGAATATCTATGTCAAATATTCTAACTACTCCATATCATTAAATGCAATTAAAGTGGAACTTAAAATTACAAACCACAAAATGAAGTTAACCCAGGGACATCATGTATTGTCCATACAACCATTGCATGGAATTGAAATTGCCTTTGTCGTATTGGTCTAGATACGTCATACATAGTTATGCCATTCCATAACTTCAATAGCTCATCTATAAGAGGTTCGATGTATACATTCATATCTTTGAATTGGAACTTACCTGATTCATAATTTGAAGTACATATAAAATATATCATTATGAGAACCATTAAGATATATAAACCATGTAGAAGAGTAAAATAATAGATATATATATATGAAATTAAGATACATATTACGACAAATGAGATGCCATAACTACATTATAAATAAAACAGTTTTCGTCAAAAAAACCTAGAATAATCATTGACAACATTATGTGCTCCCTCTTTATTCACAACCATGGAGGAATGTTATTGTTGATAACAAAAATAGGCCACATCATGTAAATGGATTTCATCTATGCAAATGGATTAACATCATCTGCTGCCAAATAAATCCTAAGATTACGTGGCTCTTCTTTAAAGTGAGGCCACTTTTCCTCCATATCTCTAAAAGCAGTACCATCTGCAGGAATTTGGATAACATCATCTTGACTTATGTTCCTGGCATGGTAATCCATAAATTGCGCTATGTTTTTGCACCTAAACAATAGTTGCAAATGTGGAATTATGGGAATATAACGAAGAACCTTTTGAGGCACATTTTTTGTTACTTTATATATACGATATCTACTTACATGACATTCCATACATTATATTGCAAATTCACGCTGATTATAATATATAACATGGTCATCGGGGCATGCATGAATTGCTTCATAATGCATTCCAATCTCTTTCATGATGAAAGATAAATCTCGATATGTGCAAGGTAAAGTATTTGATGGTGGTAACAAAAATTCAGCTATCAAGCTACAAAAAAA
Organism: Pseudotsuga menziesii; assembly: GCA_001517045.1. Lineage (NCBI taxonomy): Eukaryota > Viridiplantae > Streptophyta > Pinopsida > Pinales > Pinaceae > Pseudotsuga > Pseudotsuga menziesii. The sequence goes on from LPNX010716472.1 coordinate 603,658, forward strand.
TAAAAAAGATTGTTAATGTAATAAATAAATAATATTAACAAAACACGCTTCATCCGTACGATGATCAATAATGAGTTAACAATACAATTATTAAAGGAATACAAATAAACTTTATCACGATCCTATATATGTGATGGTTTATTTTAGATACCTTAGCATCCGTGTGATTGCAATGTTTGAAAGACCATTCAGAACCTTCAAGTTCATTATCAACAATATAGTAGAGAGAAGATTTGTTTTGGAGCCTTCATAAATGGGTTCATATGCCTTATTGAGAAGAGGTATATCGTGAACATCATCAAAGTCATCATCATTTTCATTATCAACATCATTGTCATCATCCATTCTAATGTTAAATGAATCATGGATCAATGTATTTGTACCATCATTTTCAATTACATCATCGGCATGATCATCTTGTTCAATATGACCATTCACTTGTTCTCCATTAAACATACACGCTCCATGATCCTAACCCTAAACTTGTTCTGAAAGCACTTCCTCTGGACAGCATGCTGTAAGGTGTCTTTCATTTAATATAAATACATGGAAACATCAATAGATATACATTAATATATGAAAAACAACTAATACATACAATTACCAAAAAAATGAATATAAGAAACTTTATAATGCTAAACCTACAAATGGACGATATTCGTTACCCCCCTTAGCATGTCCATGTTCCCTGCAATGTTTTGTGGCTGTTGAGATCAATATTTTTCTCCTCTTAAATCCCCTGCATTGAGTACACGAGCAATAACATTTTCCATCACCCCTTCGTTTCGCTGCATCCCATAGTCTAGCAAGCAATTATCGATTGTCTTCATTTGGATCCAGAATATTTAATCTTTTTGACATTTTGTCACAAAATGCGTTAATGAATATAACCGGTTGTCTTAAAAAATCAAGTTCCATGCATTAAAATTTTGTCAAACGGAGAGAAGCCGAAGAATAAAAAATTCCTGGCAAAATGTCTATTGATGAAAAAAAAAATTCCCGCAATTGCCCATTGAAGAATAAAACAATTCCTAAAATGTCCGTCAAGGAACAAATAATTTTCGCAATTTGTCCGTCTCTTTTACAACAAACATGTCGAAATGTTTAAAACAATTTATATTTATATTGGACATGCGTCAGATATTCGACACCTTGAACATAGTTACCGTTGAAAATATGGGACCATAAATTTAAAATCATGTAAACCTTACAATTTGAAAAAAAAAAAACTACACAGAGCGTCGGTTATCCAACACACTGGCGTCGAATATCCAACACCCAACTGTGGGATATATGATGCCATTGTGTCGGATATCCAATGCCAGTGTGTTGGATATTTGACGTGAGGGTGTTGGATATTCGACGAATATATAAATCTTTTTTGATCGGCAATCTTTTCAGTGATTGCTGTCTGACACATCTGTGCGAAATGTCGGATGACGTCAGATTTTAGGTTCAAATCTTGTTGTGCTCCTTCGACAAGACTATTCTCATCGACATCTACTCATTATCCAAGAAATATTCTTAGAAACAAAAACTTAGTACCTTGATATTTGTATGCTTTAATGACAGATTCTCTCGCTCTCGACATAGGTTCACATCATTGACCTTTGATTGATAGAATCGACTAGATGTTCAATACCAAAACATCTATTCACACTCAGTAGATTGTACTAGGGTACCTTGGGAATCATTTTCATCAATGGTGATCTCCCTCGCACTTGTTAACGGTTCACATCATTGGTCGGTAATCAAGTGGTTTCTACCATGTTTGACTTCAGATCATTGTAATCACATGGATAGAATTGTACTTTGTGGAAGACGAGACGAAGACCTTGGGTATTTGTTTAGCGCTCATTGTTTTCCCCAGGTTGCGATGGAGTTTTGTATATCTAGCATGGATCCACATTTGTATGGTCATGGCTATGCTCAAATTTGCGTCTGTATGACATAGATCTACGTTGTATGTCTAGTAGCTATGTCCAAGTTTGAGTCCTCTATCACATGGATCTACATTGTATTCTAGTAGCCATGCTTATTTATTCCTCTCATGGATCTGCCTTGTATTGGTCTGCAGCCATGAGTTGGTTACATGTGTCTATGAGTCAAAAATATTGATGTACTACAGATGCCTACTAGACGACCTTCTCCGACTGAGCTGACATTTTCACCTCGAAGTGACAACTTTTTCTCTCAAAGCTCTCGCTTATCATATCCCTGTAAGTCTCACACTTTGAGGGGCATTTTGTTATACCTAAATCCTATCACCACCATGTGATAAGACCCTTAACTTCCATGTTTTCCCTTAATCCTAGCACTTAGAGTGGAAACCTACTCTGTTTGTCAATTCTACTTGAAAAAACTCAGCACCACGCTTTCCTTATGGCCCATGAGCGGTACCTTGCTCAGTACTACTTGTATCCTATTTTCCATAAGTGGTGCCTCCGCCTATGGTCTTTGGTCCATAAGCATTTCTCATCTAAACTACTCTGTCGTAAGAGAATAAAAGAGGTACCTTGGGTAAAATGGGAAAAAGAGAAGTTTCTCGTGGCTTCTAGATCATGAGCCTCATGTCCTCCCTTATCCCTATCATTGTGGGTCAGTTGAGCTTGAGATCCCCCATCATAGGATCTTGGAGCCATGTCATCCACAAATATCTCAACTATCCCTATCCATTGAGCCTTATAAATGCAAGCTGATGTCCATAGTTAAGGGGGAGAACTATAGAGGTATTGTTATGCTGTTGGATTGACCACTTAGTCCAATTCATTGGAGAGCATAGAGAGAAAAGTTGGAGCTTATGGGGATGAAGTGTTTGTCTCGTGGAGATGCTTATCGACACTAAGGCTATGGTTGTTAGCTTCTCCATACATCTTTAATGCAAACCTAATTTCCATCACACATTACTGTTGTTTTGATTTCACATGTACATGTTGTTAGATTCCTTAGTCACTAACATGGATAAGTAGATGAGTTTTTGGTAGATTTGATGTGTTTGCATGTTTGATCTATTTGCAGGTACACAGGTTCACTATCGAAGCGGCATTTCAGGTGTCTATGACATTCAGGGAAGGTCTTCATCCTTTGTCGTTCACTCATTTGTTCTGGATATGAACCATTCTGACCAGAGGAATATTAGATTCTGTCTGCAGAAGGTGAAATATTCCTGATTACAAATGGATCATGAAGGCTTGTGTTGCTGAGCTTCCTGATATCAACACAGATTCAGACCTCCCCTAACTTCTTATCTTGCACAACCATAGGACTTATCCACTCCGATTATTCAACTGGTTTCTATGATTCTTGCATCCAAAATTCTGTCGAGTTCAACCTTTACCTTTTTCTTTTATCATAGATTCAGGAGATATAGATGCTGCTTCATAGGATTCACATCTGGATTCAGTGGGATTTTCATTTCTCCCAAATATCCTAAAATTCCTTTCATTTCAGAAAAAAAAAATCGGAAACAAGTCTTGAAACTTATGCAACATATCAGTGATCTTTTCCATAGTCTCTTAAGCTCAATAATCTCCAATACTCATGAATTTTGGTTCCTCCTCTATCCCAATGTTGACCTTACAAATATTCAATGGTTGGTTAACTTTACCTGTCAGCATCTATGGTGTCATGATATTTCAACTTCCTTCATATTATGGAATATTGATGTTCCTTGGGTCATATCCATCATTAGGCCCTCCTGTTAAATTGTAACACTCCATCATCGACTACATCATTGGTGCTTCATGCAGGTCCATAGGGTATGCGACTGAAACTACTTCCAAAACAACATCGCGGATATGCTGCAACCACTATGAATTACTAGATCATCCTTCACAAACCTGAAGGTGTGACTAAAACAAATTGACAAATCCTCCCATGTTGTGATCTCTCTTCTAAGCTCGGCAGATACATATCACTATCGTGGAATTTCACCCAATGTGTGTACAAGAGCATGTACCCACTCATTCTTCGGTCACAAAACCCACATGGTCCGGCATGCAATGAAATGATCATTAGGATCATTTCTCCCATCATACTTGTCGACTTGATACTTCTCTATGTCACCAAAGTGAACTTCCATCAACCTGCGACACAACGACCACCCATTGATCGATTTCCTATGTATCTCCCACCAACATTCTGGAGTGGCCTTCAATGCTTCATCCAACACCATTAACCTATGTGTTTCTAAAACATGGTCTTCAAAGTAAGCAAGAAATTCAGTTAGATCAGGAAATCCTTCATATGTCGGTAACGGGACAATCTCCATCGCAACCCGAAAGAGCGACTGAGTGATTCTTCCACACTTTCGAATTGATACCTCGTGCATCTGATTTTGTCAATTTTCAAGTGCATCGTCAGAATCCGAAGATGTGGAGCTAGAGCTTCACCAGCCTATCTCTCTATCTGCAGTGGGATGGACATAGTCTTTTGAAATGTTGTATGCATGGTCCCATCCTCCTATGAATTATTCCTTAACTAGGTCGACATACCTTCTTCCTTCACTTGGATCCATCAGGGCTATGACTCTGATATCATGGATCTTGAAATTCATCACACGCTTATTCAAGTTGATCACCTCCAAGATGTCGTTATCCCATCTGATCCCCAGTAGTGCAGGATATGATATTCCTTCATCAACAATATCGATAACATTAAAATATGCATATGTTCCCATTCCTTCGAATTCCACCATAAAGCGCGGTACTCATCCAATCGATGATACCTTGGCCCGGTTGGCCAGTCGCAACTACACGAGGGACCAAGCTAACTATGGCTTCCCCATATTCTTCCATGTGTTTTTTTCAGAGTGTTGAAATCTGAGCCAAAATCCAGAATAACTGAATCTACATCATAGTCCCCAATATGGATATTCATTCTCATTTCCTTACCAGTTTTCTTCTTATGCAAGGAGCTCACAACAGACTCCTTTCGACCCTTCTCTAGTTGATGTAAAAGACATGGAATCTCAGTGAGGGAATCATGATATTTTTCCAGTGACATAAAACATTCAAAGAAATTTTGGAAGGTACCATGCTATCGCGATGGTCCTACTATTAGAGTTGAATCATAAAAAAAGGTGGCATTTCAAAAATAGGAAACTTACACATATCTCTTCTCATAGTGTCGTGTGCTTCAAATAACGTATCCCTCTTAGTGTCGACATCAAATTGCACCTTTTCCCATCCAACCAATTGAACTTGTGGGAGCCATCATCTCCTATTGTTTCACCTCCATGATTAATGACAAAAACATCATTACATTGAGCTCTGGGTTCTCCTGAGATATTCCCAACTATTGGTCCTTGATTCTATTTTGGTGGCAGATTCACTAGCTGCTTCACATTCTAATTCACATTCTGATTCTGGTTCTGTAGTGGCAGAAAGATCTTCACTTTCCACTTTGCAATCAAATACGGACAATCTTCAACTGTGTGGTCTTCAACAGTACATTAAGTGCATTGTGAATCCAGTTTTGGACAGTCTCTCTGGTAATGCCCCAATACTCCATAATTATAACATTGCACCAGTCCTCGACCTTGTCCTCTTCCTAGACCAAAACCTCATCCTCATCCTCCTCCTAGACCAAAACCTCCTCCTCGTCCTCCTCAGAATCCTCCCCGAAATCCTCTTGGTTGTTGATATTCATTAGAGGAAATTTCAACTCAAAATGGGCCTCCTAAAAAAAATTAATAAAATAATAGTTAAAATAATAAAATAGTATTTATTAATTTTGGAGGAAGAAACAAAAAAAACTACTTTTTTGTTTGTATTTTCAACATATCTCCCTGTGTTTTTACTCAAATTTCTATCAGGAGAGCTCGTTGGGTGCATAATTAAATTCCGTATCCAACGAGTTTAGCATAATTTTGACGGACCCCGCTACCCCAAAAACAAGAAATACCTGAAAAAATGTGATGATGACATCATCATCACATTTTTTCAGGTATTTCTTGTTTTTGGGGTA
>LPNX010716472.1:609687-625530 GCA_001517045.1 Pseudotsuga menziesii
TATGCCGAGTGGGTACTCGTTGGATGTAGAATTTAATGGCGCATCCAACGAGCTCTCCTGATTGAAATTTGAGTAAAAACATGGGGAGATATGTCGAAAATACAAACAAAAAAAGTAGTTTTTTTATGATACCTATCCCCAAATTTATATTAAAAAAGTGTTTAAGACCTATACGGTATTTCAAATTTAAAGCAATTTCATTGGCTAACACATGATGACATGGAATTTGAGTTAAAGTTAAAAGGCCCATTTTGAGCTGAAATTTCCTCTCAGTTAAAAGGCCCATTGCTGCTGTTATGGGGGATTCGATTGTGGTTGAAGATACTGCGGTTGAGTATACTATGATTGCATGTAGTGTGGCTGCTACGAAGCATGCTTCATTTGGTTATATTGTGGCTGTGTCGGAGAAAAATGCGGTTGCGGTACAAACTGTGATTGTGGCTATGGTACGAATTACAGCTGTGGCTGTACCACTTGTGATGGCTGCTACAGTGGAGGTCTCTCCGTCGACCGGTTTTATTCTCCTTTCATGTGATATGTATCCATCGTCCTATCCTAGAGGAAATCATATGCTCTAAATTCATTGTCTTCATGACCAATAGATCGACAAAACATACAATACAGATTTGTAGGATTGGATACCATCTTTTGAATATATACACAGTATTTATGTTGATGTCCATGAACTTGATAGATGCGACACCACGGAAACCACCTTGACATAATGGATTTGGATCTCCTGAGAGCAGATAATTTTGAAAATATGAACATTGATCCTTATGATGTCCCTTTGGATGACATCGAGTACACCATATTTCCTCACGATGCTCCCTTCCCTTCTTGATATCTTGCAATTAGATTGTGAGGTTCATGAGTTGCGATTGGATCTGATTTATGCCAAATCCATTTTCACCGATAGGTGAAACTTCCAGCTTCATTGCGATCTCTAGAGCCTCTCTCTCTGTCGCAATATTTTGTTGCATCAAGGGCATCCTAATATATGGTACCAATGCTGCGATGAACCATTCCTTGTGTTGTACATCACTCATTCCAAAACTAAATTTCACCATCAGTGTATTGAATCGTTGATCAAAATCCCAAATTGATTCATTTGGATATTGCTTGATCTCTTTCAGTTCCATGATGTATTTTGACTCAAACTTGGGATTCCTAAATTCTTCGATGAATCTGTTTATAATTTATGCTAGAGTCTTCACTGTGTTCCATGTGGGAAACTTCATAGATTTAATGTACCAATCTAATGCGCAACCTCGAAAGGTTGTTTCCAATTATCCCTTCTTCATATCCTCATCTAGGACTTGCTTGACAATCCAGACTACTTCACATAGAAACCAATACTGTTCATGATCTTCAGTACTGTTCCCATGAAACATAGGTAGATTTATATCGTCGCTCACCATCCTAGTACTTATTCCTACATTTGTTGATTTGCTACTATTCGTGTGTTGATGACACATCGGATAATTTGGTATTGAGCTAGTATTTATTCCTGACTGCGGCATAGTGCACGGAGGTGTGGGAACATTGTTGCTCTGGGTTGGTCTTTCCTTGGGCTTGGGCGTAGCCTATTCATCTCCTTTGTCATTGTAGGGTCTCTTAGTGCCTTGTGATCTTCTATTGTATATTCTTGTTTCAGTTGCAGTAGGACTCTCCTCAGTCCTTTGACTCTTCTCTTGCTAAAACCTCACCCCACTTCGCAGAAGACCACACACTTCCTTTACTTCTCTCACAGTATCGTCATAACTCCCATCCATCTACCCTGTGTCATTCCATCCAACCCTCGTCTCCATGGTACTCACAGCCTCCGCACGCCAGGGATCTACTCGTCGAAGTTCATCTTCAATATACCCTTTTGACAGATGAGCATTTTTGATAATTGCAAAGATAACATAAACCTACCTCTGGGTCCTTTAAAGAATTCCCTTTCTGGCGTCACTATAAGACTTGACTATGTCGACCGTGAACTCAGTGATATAGATTTCCAAGATGTTGTCAAGCCACACTTTGAAATCCCTTGATTCTCCATTTTCTACCTCTTTCAACTACTGGATCAGCTCCAGGGTCCAGCAAGTGGGTTCACCTCCTTGAAAATTTGTCTTTCGATAGGTCACCTGTGCCAACCACTCGTACAAGATGATTGGGAACTTAGAGAAGAAGTACTCATGGAGATCATAATAGAGATACCTTTGTTATATTTTTATCATTCAGACAATATTATTTTAGGATCTTTAACTGAGAGAATAACAAGCACAACAATCAAACATAAGAGATAATAGACACAAATATTTTCCTTGGGGAAACCATAAAGGAGAAAACCCTGCAACTTCCTCAGAGATAGAATCAGCACCAAAAGTAAAACCAAAAAATAGTAACATGATTTCTTGACAGCAGTAGTCTCTCTCTCTCTTGTCCCAGCTTCTTCTTTCTCTCTCAGTTATGCACTACAACTAAGTGTGTGATAAATAGAGAGGCTCACTCTATATTTATACTGCTTCCTGACTTGACAATAACTCACTAGGGCCGAATTCTCTAGGAGAGTCTAATAACCCTAGGGCCCCACAACTGTGAGGAATTTAACCCTTGATCAATAAGGAGGGTTACACTCTATGACTTTACATGACTTGTTTACATTATTGAATCTCTCGATAGGAACATCGAGGTATAATACATAAAATATACAAGTGAATACATTCTGAAGTTACAAATACATCAACACTCCCTCTTAACTAGGAAGGTATTCTCTCGACACAATTTATCAGCACAAGTCTTCTTCTATGTATCATTTGGATCATCATCAAGTTATCTTCATCTTCAAGTCATCTTCATCTGCAAGTCATCTTCATCTTCAAGTCTAGATCATTACTGGATCTGGATCATCACTGGGTCATCATCCCTGGATCTAGATCATCACTAGATCATCACTGGGTCATCATCAATGGATCTGGATCATCACTAGATCTATATCATCACTACTGGATCATCATTGGATCATCATCACTGGTGCTATCTCTTAATTCTTCTTGTCATAGGAAGTTATACAGAGCCAACCCTTTTTCATGATGTTTATAGGCCTAGCCTCCATGTAGGTATTATTCAGCGCTTATATCTGACCCTTAGTCGGAATAACCCTCCCAACACTTACATCTAACCATGGGAGGAACACATCCAACAACCATGTCAGAACGACATGCCCATCACTCACATCTAACCATGGGAGGAACACATCCAACAACCATGTCAAAAAGGCCCAACACTCACATCCGACCATGGGAGGCCCAGCTTGCCACCATGTCAGAATGAACCAGCCTGCCACCATGTCAGAATGGCCCAACACTTACATCCGACCATGGGAGGAACACATCCAAGAACCATGTTGGAAAGGCTCAGCAATTATATGTGACCATGGGAGGAACACATCCAAGAACCATGCTGGAAAGGCGCAACACTTATATCCAGTCATGTGGGGAACACATCCTGCATCCATGCTAGAGGGGCTCAACACTTATATCTAGCCATGTGTTGAACACATCCCGTATCCATGCTAGAAAGGCTCTGCACTTACATTTGATCATGTGGGAACACATTCCATAGTCACATCAAAATGGCTCTACACTTAGATATGATCATGTGGGAACACATCCCACAGTCACATCAGAATGGCTCTACACTTACATTTGATCATGTGGGAACACATCCCACAGTCACATCAGAATGGCTCTCGGACTCGTCACCTCCCCTTGGAGGGAACCTCGATCTAGAGAACACCAAGCTTCTCCCTCAAGTACTCAAACTTCACTCTCGCCAATGGTTTGGTCAACACATCATCTATCTGTTCATCCATCGCAACATAATGGAGCTTCACTGCTCCTCTTTGCACCATATCCATGATATAGTGATATTTGATCTTGATATTCTTCAACTTGTCATGGAACACCGGGTTCTCAGACAACTTCACACAACTCTGGTTGTCGCAATATATACAAGTAGCATCCAACTGGAGATCAAATAAATCAGATTGTATATTTCTAAGCTACATTGGCTCACAGCTAGCTGAACAAGCTACGACATACTCTACTTTAGCTGTACTTAGTTCCACGCAAGACTATTTCCCGCTAAACCAAGAGATCACACTTGATCCCATACTAAAGTAGGACCCTGAAGTGCTCTTTCTATCGATGGCACTACCTGCCCAATATGAATCAACATAACCTTCAAGGTTAATCTTCTGATCAGCCTTATACTTGAGATAATAATCCACTGTACCCTTTAGGTACCTTAGAATATGCTTTGCAGCAATCAGGTGAACATGTCTAGGATCTGTCAAGAATTGGCTCAATGTGTTCACACCAAAGAAAATATCTGGTCTTATATTCGTCAGGTACATCAAGGACCCAATCATCTAATGATACACCGTAGCATCAATCGACTTTGATGAAGCATCACTTAAAATCTTTAGGTTCAATGCCATAGGTGTGGTCATGGCCTTGCAGCCCATCATCCCGAACCTATTCAGGATCTCTACCGCATTCTTCCCTTGTCCTAGGGAGATTCCATCTGCATTATGCAACACCTCCATTCCTAGAAAGTAGTGCATTATGGACAAGTCCTTCATCTTGAACTTGATAGCAAGCTTCCTCTTTGTATTAGCAATCAACCCATCCACACCTATTACAAACAGATCATCTACATATAGTAGGAGTACCACTGGGTTCCCTTCTTCAACCTTGTAGTAAAGGTTGGAATCTACTTTACTCTTGGTAAATCCCAAACTGTATAGGAAGCTGTCAATTCTGTCATACCATGTCCTAGGTTCCTGTTTCAAGCCGTACAGAGATTTCTTCAATTTACACACATGAATCTCCCTGTCACGTGTCCAAAACCGAGTGGCTGCTCCAACTACAATTACTCTTCCACTACACCATTCAAGAAAGTAGTCTTAACATCCATCTAGTGTATATTCCATTTCATCACTACAGCCAGAGCACGTATTGATCTAATGGAAGTGTATCTGGCTACAGGTGCAAAAGTTTCTTCATAATCTATTCCTTCTTTCTAGGAGAAGCCACGAGCCACAAATATTGCTTTATATTTCTCTATGCTTCCATCTGTAGCATGCTTGATCTTGCAGATCCACTTGGAAGTTACGACAGACTTCCCCTCTAGTCTAGGGACAACATCCCAGACATCATTCTTTATGATCGACTGGTACTCCTCGATCATAGAATCCTTCCATTATTTATTCTATGTCACTTCTTCATATTTGGAAGGTTATTTATCAATAATGTCACATAGGAGGGCCACATAACCGAAGCAAGACCTAGTTATTTTCCTCTCTCTATGTATTTCTTCTGGAGCCCCATATCTTTCTGCATCTTGGATAGCCTCTCGTACCCAAGTAGGTTTTCTCTTGTGAGTATTTTTCTCTTGGGGTGGATTTACAGGTTCCTGGGGTTCTTCTATTTCTTAATCTTCATCTTGATTTTCATCATTCATAGTTATATCTTGAATTCTGGGTACTTCTGTTTCTTCAGAGTCTTCAACTAGTCTCTTTCTGTATTTGTTGTAAGCTGAATCTTTGTTGAATGTTACGTCTCTGCTTATGTCGATCTTCTTGGATCCTGGGAAGTATATTTTGAGCTTTCACTGTATCCCACAAATATACCCTTCTTTCCAGAAGGCTATAACTTTGTCCTCTTTTTTTTTGGAATGTGTATGTATACAGGACAACCGAATATTCTGAGATGGCTAACTTCTGGTTTCTTGCTAGAGAATACTTCTTTAGGCATCTTGTTATCAAGTACTCTGTGTGGAGTATGGTTTTTTACATACATTGTTGTTCTGGTAGCTTCTACCCATAGATGCATGGGAATATCTTGATCATGAACCATGGCCCTTGCAGCTTCCATGATTTCTCTATTCTTCCTTTCTGCAACCCCATTCTATTGTGGATTATATGGAGTGTTTAACTCCCTCTTAATCCCTGAATATTTGCATAACTCTTTGAATTCATTTGATGTGAATTCTCCACCAATATCTTATCGAAAGGTCTTATCTTCTTTTCTGTGTGGTTCTCGATCAAGGCTTTGAATTCCTTGAACTTGCTGAATAATTCATCGTTGTTCTTTAAGAAGTATATCCATGTCTTCCTAGAAAAATCATCAATGAAAGAAACATAGTATACATACCCACTTAATGAATTGGATGACATCAGACCACATACATCAGAGTGGATGATTTCCAAGATTCCTTTTGCCTTGCTCTCGCTACTTGGAAATGTCTTCTTTGTGTTCTTTCTTTTCGCACATACTTTGCAGACACCATCATGTTTTGTCTGTATTTATGGAAGACCTTCAATAGATTTTCTTGCAAGTGGTAGTGCTCTATAATGCAAGTGTGCAAGTCCTCTATGCCAAAGTTCATTTGGCTCTACTAATTTATGAACCAAATCTTGTTCTGGTTGGCCCTTCAATTTGTACAGACCTCCTTCTTGTTCCCCAATCACTACTGCATCATCAATAGTCTTTCCCTTAGGCCATCTACAAATGTAACACTCATGCCTTTTGCATCCATTGTAGATATGGAGAGGAGGTTCTTCTTTAGTCCTGGTACAAACAAGATATCCTTCATCTTTATAGACTTTCCAGAGTCTAGCTTATAGGAGGATTCACCACTACCTTTTATTGGATACTGGTAGTCATCCCCAAGTTTCACCTTGTGAGGTGACTCATGTTCATATAATTTCACAAAGGATTCTTTGAATCATTTCATATGTTTGGAAGCCCCATTGTCTATAAGCCAATCATTGCTTCCATGTGTAATAGTTCCCGTGAGATCGAAAATCAAAACATATTCTTCTTCACTTTAAGAATCATCACTTTCTTGTTTGGTTTTCTTTGTGGAAGGTTCATCATCCTCTGCAGTATGAGCATGATGTCCTCTCTTTTTCCCCTTATTCTTGTGAGAGCCATTTTTGTTTCTAGGAAAATATCTGGCAAAGTGTCCTCTTTCATCACATGTATAGCATCTGAATTTCGATAAATCTTTGTTAGATATTCTAGGGTTATCTTTCTGGTGGAAGTGCTTACCTTTGGGGTGATGAAAGTCTCTTCTACTTTTCTTGGAGTGTACTGTGAGAGCTTGATATTCACTTCCCATATTTTATTCTCGGGTTATTATTCGAGCTTCTTCTTGTGAGAATTCTTCCCACAACCTACTAAACTTGACTAGCTTCTTTCTTGCACAAATCCCTTGAATGAAGGAGTCCAATGATCTAGGTAGACCATTCAAGGTGATCATCACAATTTCTGCATTCTCCACTTCTTCATCCATTGCTTCAAGTTGTTCTTTGATCTGGGAGACCCTTTTGAAGTATGACTATATGGTCTCCACATTCTGGATCCACATTCTTCAACTGGTTCCTCAAAGTCATCTTCCGATTTATGTTCTTTCCTTCAAACAGTTTGGTCAGGGAATCAAACATAGCTTTAGGTGTCTTTAGGGAGGACACCTATGGTATGAGGTGATCCTTGATTGAATCAACAATAATCCTCTTATCCATGGCCAACTTATTTTTATATAAGGCCTTAGCCTCATCTCCCTTTGGAACTAGAACCTCTTCATTAATGTAAGAGTCCAACTCATTTTCTTCCAGGACCAGGGAGATCCTATACTTCCAAGCTCAGAAGTTATCATCTCCCTCAATATTTTCATCAAGCTTGGTATGATGAGACATCTTAACTAAGAACCTCAAATGTAAATACAAAATATTTAGATCTTACCAATTTGAGAAGCTGAAAACTAGATTTGGAGCTGATCTTCTATAGTGTTGGTTCTCTGGTTCTAGGGAAGATTAGGGTTTGACTTTCCTGAAATTCTACCCAATCAAAAAAATTGATTCTTGTCTCTAAACTTTTATTTTGAGGAGGAAATTGATCCTATCCTGGGCTCACTCAAAAATTATTCTTCAGTGAAAAGCCCTAATTTCGCGATGCAAAGGTAGGTCAAAAACTGAAAATGCTTAGAATCAAATTCTGCTTCGACAAAAATATGCACCCTTCAATGGAGGTTCAACCTAGCCTCCTTTTTCTGATATATTGTGGAGAGAGACCCAAAAAATAAGAAGCCCTAGTTTCCATAGCTGCATAGTGTCTTCTTCTCAGGTTAGCTCTGATACCATGTTAGATTTTTATCATTCAGACAATATTATCTTAGGATCTTTAACTGAGATAATAAAAATCACAACAATCAAACATAAGAGATAATAGACACAAATATTTTCCTCAGGGAAACCATAAAGGAGAAAACCCTGCAACTTCCTCAGAGATAGAATCAGCACCAAAAGTAAAACCCAAAAATAGTAAGATGATTGCCCGACAGCAGTAGTCTCTCTGTCTCTTGTCCCAACTTCTTCTTTCTCTCTCAGTTTTGCGCTACAACTGAGTGTGAGTGAATGTGTGATAAATAGAGAGGCTCACTCTCTATTTAAACTAATTCCCGACTTGACAATAACTCACTAGGGATGACTTCTCTAGGAGAGTATAATAACCCTAGGGCCCCACAACTGCGGGGACTTTAACCCTTGATCAATAAGGAGGGTTACACTCTATGACTTTACATGACTTATTTACATTATTGAATCTCCCGATAGGAACATCGGGGCATGACATGACTCAATTACATTACAGATACTTCCCGGAATAAACATCAAGGTATAATACATTGAATATACAAGTGAATACATTCCCAAGTTACATATACATCAACAACCTTCCCAACCACTCTTCCATCGTTAGTATTGAATTTTGATTCTCTTCTGCTACAAATTCTCGAGCCTTACGATCAAACCAATTTTGAATCTCTGGTCTCTTTGGATGCCACAACATATCCTCCTTCTCCTCGCACTATGGTCCTGGCAATAGAACTATTTGTTGACACATATCCATCGACATGGGTTCACACTCTGTCGACACCCTTAACTCGATGATGTCCCTAAGCACTAGCTCAAATAGGTTTTACCCTATCCAGCAACACCTGCGAAGGAGATGAAGTCTCACTCAAGATGTTCAAGGGAGAAATGTTGGAACAAAGTTTTCACAATAAGAAGGACAGTTTGTGCATATACTATCTAGATATCGTAACATTACTTCATAGATCCAAACAAGTGCTTATTATTGTATATTCATATCATTAACCATCAGATCGCATCAACATATTCATATCATAACATTATAGTTACTCATAAATAAATCAATCACCATAACTGATACACAGAAACATCACATCATTCAGAAACAACAGACCTAATGTGGAATTGATTCATTCAAATTGCATCATTCAACACAGAAAAAGAAGAAAGACATCAAACACAGTTTTCCATCAACCGATGTCATAGCATATTACTTTCGCATCAAATTAGGTTTTCATACATCTTCACAAATGCAACAAAACAAAGATCACTCTTCCCCAGATCACAATTCAACATTCATCCCTTGATTCACACAGCATGCCTGATTCACTAAGGTTTTGATCACATAAAGACAATATATGACTATGTCAACATTACATTCCTCTCTCTATTTATAGTCTTGCGCCTTTTACAAAATGTTCCACTTTGATCAACTTCCTAACAAACTTTGACCAAAACTACAAAATTATGACCAATTGCTACAAAATCATGACCAAGCTAGCTATTTGTTGACTTTTTCACCTTGCACGTCATCCTTGGCCTTGCGCATCACCCTTCATTCTGCACAACTTATCCTCATCAAAACCGCCTGCCAACATATTTCTTGTTCTCGGACATGGCTGGTTATGATGTCTTCGCCATCTATATCAAAGGAGGCGATGCTGATCACGTGGTTGTGGGATTTCCTGTTCTCAGCCATGGAGGGTTATGATGTCTGTTATGGAGATAAATTCCTATGGCTTGGGGTACCACAACAGACAGCTTGACTCCAGAAATCAATCCTTTCCAATATGCAAGAGAAATCAAATATCTAACACTAAAGGATCAAAACTCATACCTTATTCCAGACGATTGAAGTAGATCCCCGTTGAGATTTCCAACTCCAGCTTGAATTGATAAATTACTTCCTCAACAATCAGTAAACAAGACAAGCATGCTATATATATTGGTGTTAGATCTACTCTAGCATATATAATCAACAACGTATAAGCATTTGAAATCATCCATGGATAAAATATTCATTCAAACATACATTATTGGACAGGAAAAGATATTTCTATTAATATAAAATCAGAGATTACAATGAATACAACCTCTATCGATAGGTCTATGAATCGAAAAAACTGAATCCCCCATTTGGGCCTCCACCACCTCAATCCTCCATCTCTCGATAGCAAGCTCACAAGCAAAAGGAAAGCTTGGGAAGAACACCAAAGTGCTCAAAGGGACAAAGGGATGCAGACTCAAGAATAAGTTTCGGCAACAATGGACTATAGTTTCTTTTCTCTCAATTCTCACATATTCCTCAATGTATCCAAAGGGTTCTATTAGTGCCAGAAATTGTTCTCAGACTACTAAAAAACAAGCCAACACAATCTCATAAAATAAAATAAAGTAAAACAGGTTTTTTGATTTTTGGTTGAAAACTTCATTAATCAAGGAGGAAATAAACAACAACAAGATAATATAGAACTGAATCATGCAAGTTGGATAAACTAGGGATCAAACACATCTCAATAAGCCATAAACATTACACATGAAATACTAATTCCACCCACACGCTACAAGCATTTACATGAATAAACCTTTAAACAAGAAATGAAATTGTAGATTGAGCAATCAACTAGATCAGAAATGAAAAAGCATGACAGGTAAAAGGTCTTATCAATTTATATATAATCAATAACAGTCATCCACTTACATAAGAGTTATAAGTGCTAGCTTGAGAAATCAAAGCTCCAAAAGCCTCTCCTTGAGTGAAAATTCCCACCTCAAAACTGTATGTTTGTCTTCTTGCTATCATTAAAAAAGTAAATTAGTTCCATAACTACCTTCTAGGTCAAAATTTGAAACAATTACATCAATTAGTTACATGATAACTCAAAATATTTAAAGATAATTAACCCAAAAATAGCAAATCGGATTTGGAGAAATTTGGTGAATTTCTGGAAATTTGGGTCTCAAATATTCCTTCATATTTCTCGATACAAGACACCTTTGCAAACACTGAGAGAGGTATTTTTAAATTAGTATGTTATGAACAAAAACCTCTCTTTTTTTTTCACAATTCCTCTTAAATTGATCGAAATACATGCTGCAAATTTGTGACTAAAACAGGAAATTGTTAAATAATTCAAACCCTGAAAATAGGCCACAAAGATGAATTGAATCTCTCAAATGATAATAGCTGTTGTAAAACTGAGAGAGGTTTTTGTGAATGCTTCTGTTTTGTACAAAAAAAAAAAATTGTTTTCCTGAATTCATTTCCATCTCCTCGTAATCTGCTCCCAATGACAATGACAAAAACAGGAAAAATAGAGCTGCGACAGGAATCTCCTCATGAAAATATTTGACAAAGGACTCAAAAATTAGAGTTAGATTATAAATCAAAACTTGGAATAAACTTTTATTATAAGCTTTTGAAATCTTAAAGATGTACATATTAACTAATAAGCCCAAAATACAAACCTTAAAACTAAAATAATGAAATAATTCAACCATTAAAAGCATTAAATCCAACCAAAATTATTGATTGTAAAAAATTCTTAAAATCAACATAAAATATAAAATCATTGTAAACCAACGGTTGAAAATTAGGACAAAAAGAAGAGATAAACTAAGAACAAGATCTAGCTATAACATCTGGCTCTTGTTGCAAGATGAAGTCCTCCTTGTGAGGCTTCAAGAACCTATAGACCTTGTGCCTTATTCATTGGGTAATGGAGTCATTTACCAAATATCTGCAACTTTCTCAAACTTTGAACACATACCTCTGAAATGACAAAATACTGCTACAAACCAACATACTGAAAATAATCTACATGCTCGTATTCCGAGCTTATTCTGCTATTTACTCCTACTTCTAATCGGAGGAAACAACCCAATCAAGTGTAATCATACTTCCAGTGAAGCCAAGAAACCATTTGGTTGAGAATCATAATTTCATGCATGCTACTGTTTGAGAAAACCCACAAAAGATGTGATAAATGCAATAAAGAGTCTGTAGGCAGCTGATACTTATGACTGGAAATAGGAAGTATGCCAAAAGATGGAGCATTAGAAACCTTTGAAAAATACAACTCCATCCAAGAAGCAACGAGATCACGAAATTTTTTATTTAAAACTTCAATGTCTTCATTATATTCATCATAAAGTGAAGCATTCTCTTCCTCTCCATTGCTGTTCTTTTTAAACTTTGGATCAAGAATGGAAACCAAGGGCTTTTCAAACTGCTTCTTGACCTTTAAATAAAACCCTTGATCAAAACTTGAACAAATAAAATTCTGAAAGTGACCATAAGTCAAGAATGGCAACTTATTTCTTATATCAACAGTAAGAGGTTGAAGAGCAGCAACTTCTTCTTCATAACATGATAATCTCATAGCAGGAACTAAGAAATTTCTACTATAATCCACTGAAAGTATATTATCATCGAAATAGTCAGCAAACTGATACGAAGAATCAACACAAGCGTCATTTATATCCTTGTTCATATGAAAATCTGAAAATGATGAAGAAAACTGTCTTAAATCTGAATGATACCTACGTTCTTCTTCCTGTTCATAAGCTTGTATATCTTCAACATGAGCCTGATCTTGAAGCATTTTGCAAGCTCAGATGTTCTCCTCCACTCCTTTTCCATCCTCAAACAATTGTCTTAAAGATGATGATTTTCTTTCTAACAACAAAAAGACAAGATCTGAATGTTGAGCCATAACATAATATACCATAGCAAGTTTTTCCGAAGGTCTGATCTCCGTAGGCATACTGATATAAAAACTTTGAAACCTCCAATTAAATTTAGTAATTAGCTCATTATTTTCCCTTTTCAAACTATAAAATTCAGAAAGAAATTGATCATAAGATTTATTCTTACCCCAATACTTCAAAAATACATCATGTAACTCTTCCCATGATCAAATTGAATTAGTTTTTAAATTTCAGAACCAAAACCCAGCATCTCCAGCAAAGGATTTCGAAAATAACCTCATGACAACATCCTCATGCATGATTTCAAAATTATCAATGAAATTATGAAAAGATTCTAAATGCTTCTCTGTTGTAATATGGTATTTTCCAGTAAAATGGGGAAGATATTCAACAAAGTGAAGGGTAAGGATGTAAGAGAGATGGCAGCCTAAGAGGTCTAAACATCTTATGTCTGAGTCTAGACTGAAAATCCATGAGTTGAAAATGAGGTTCAACAAGCTGCTCGCAAGTTTCAGTAGTGATGGTAGAAGGTAATAGATCAGCTTTATTCTCTACAAGATGACCAGAATAATCAGCTTCAAGAGATATGGGTATATGTATATCATGCTGAACATGTATTTCAAATGAAGGAATAGGATCAACATCAATAAAACAAGAACAATGCATATTTTCTTCTTCCAAAGAGGGATATGTACTTGAAGGTTTATGATCATTGAAATAGACAAAACAAAAAATAATTCTTTTGACATGCAATGGGAAAGATAGGAAAGAATTGATAAATAAGAACAAAACTCATGGAGGAAAGTAACAAGCTAATACCCAGTCTTTCCATTTGGCTTCTTCATTTTTCTGTCAACAAAATTCTCCTTGCAGTGGAGTCGCCGGTGAAAACTTGTAGTCGAATAGATTTTTTGACTTTGTTCACCTCTCAAAATCAGATGAATAATGATATCCTAGGGAATATATACTTCAGCTTCGTCCCCGAAAATGGCACCAAAGATGTTAGTGCCAGAAATTGTTCTCAGACTACTAAAGAACAAACCAACACAATCTCATAAAATAAAATTAAGTAAAACAGGTTTTTAGGGTTTTGGTTTATGGTTTTGGTTGAAAAAATCATCAATCAAGGAGGAAATAAACAATAACAAGCTAATATAAAACTGAATCATGCAAGTTGGATAAACTGGGGATCAAACACATCTCAATAAGCCATAAACATTACACATGAAATACTAATTCCACCCACAGGCTACAAGCATTTACATGAATAAACCTTTAAACAAGAAATGAAATTGTAGACTGAGCAATCAATCAGATCAGAAATGAAAAAGTATTACAAGTAAAATGGCTTATCAGTTTATATATAATCAATAATAGTCATCCACTTACATAAGAGTTATAAGTGCTAGCTTGAGAAATCAAAGCTCCAAAAGCCTCTCCTTGAGTGAAAAATCCCACCTCAAAATTGTATGTTTGTCTTCCTTTTATCATTACAAAAGTAAATTAGTTGCATGAATACCTTCTAGGTCAAAATTTGAAACATTTACATCAATTAGTTACATGATAACTCAAAATCTTTAAAGATAATTAACCCAAAAATAGCAAATCAGATTTGGAGAAATTTGGCGAATTTCTGAAAATTTGGGTCTCAAAGACACCTTCATATCTCTCGAGCCGAGATACCTGTGCAAAACTTGAGAGAGGCGTTTTTAAATGATTATCCTGTTAACAAAAACCTCTCTTGGTTTTTCAAAATTACTCTTCAATTGATTGGAATACGTGATGAAAATTTGTGACTAAAACAAGAAATTATTAAATAATTCAAACCCTAAAAATAGGCCACAAAGATGAATTCGGATCTCTCAAATTATAACCTCTGTTACAAAATTGAGAGAGGTTTTTGTGAATGAGTCTGTTGTGGACAAAAACCTCATTTTTTTTTCTTGAATTGGTTTCCATCTCCTTGTAATAGGCTCCCAATGACAATGACAAAAACAGGAAAAATAGAGCTGCTACAGGAATCTCTTCATGAAAATATTTGACAAAGGACTCAAAAATGAGAGTTAGATTATAAATCAAAACTTGGAATAAACTTTTATTATAAGTTTTTGAAAGATTAAAGATGTACATATTAACTAATAATCCCAAAAGACAAACCTTAAAACTAAAATAATGAAATAATTCAACCATTAAAAGCATTAAATCCAACCAAAATTATTGATTGTCAAAAATTCTTAAAATCAACATAAAATATAAAACCATTGTAAACCAACAGTTGAAAATTAGGACAAAAAGAAGAGATAAACTAAGAACAAGATCTAGCTATAACAGGTTCCTTATATAGCTCTTCAATTGAGCAATGAAGCGTCAAATCCGAGTGATCTCAAGGCATATGGAAGGCTAAGAGACAAGTGAGTCGGATCCATGTCAAGAAAAACTCCAAAATAATTTGGCCTTTTGCACACATCCCGATGTACGCGTTTTTAGGGGCCAAACCCATGTATATACGTGAGAAAGGGTTTAAAATTCATGTATAGCAATTTAAGCATGTTTTTAGGGATGATCTTGGAAACATCAAAGGTATAAAAAAGGTCCATGGGGTCCAAAGAGTCTGCAGAGGGACAGGGGAAGGCCATACAAGTGTGATTCACCAGGTGTGGTAAATTAGCTATAATAGATTCCCCCTAATGTGTGAGGTTAGAGGGGTCATACGATGGCCGAAATACATTATAAGTCCATCCTAGAAGTGGAGTGATAAAGAACCCAGTGGAAGACCAGCCACCTATTCAGCATAGTACAATGATACAACTCTGCATATAATTGCGTATACATATAGCAGTCCCGGATACATAAGAGTACAATGGCCATGAATAGGTATGATACAAAATATGACATAAGTGGTCATCGCCACGTACAATATACATAGA